>ML810854.1:9536-20474 GCA_009831015.1 Picea engelmannii
GCAACACCAATATTTTATTTCACCCTACCCCTACTCAGCTTATTTTAAACCTACCCCTACCCTTGTTGGACTGGACTTTCTAAATAACTCTCTCTTTGAACCAATCTCTTCCTCCCTCGTGCTCTTCCTTAACCTCAATGGCAGTTGCGCCATCAAGTTCCTTTCCCGTCACCGGTGCAATAAAGGTTATCCCTGGCCTCCTATCTGTCTCTTTGATATGTCCTTTGACAAGTAAGTGGGATAGCAGGATAGCCTCGCTGAGCCCCCAGAGTGCACCTCTCCTTTTCTTATTCATGATGGAGATGCCCAACCCTTAGGAAAATCTATTAATTACGCTTTAGCGCTTTAGTATTATATGGACCTCCGCTCTCATAATCGATCCGTAATATCTACTTCTAATAAATAAAAAAGAGATGGGGTATTTTGAAAACATGCATACCGACGGGGGGTTTTCTCGGTTCGACTCCCCACCAAACCAATCAGTGACTCGATTGACTGTGTGGGACCCCGTGTTCTAATATGAGGGGGGGTTCATCACTGCTTCAGGCAAATGGTGGCAAGCAGCTTTCACCAAACACAAGCAGGTGCAACAAACATTTCTATAGTCACCTTATAGGTCTTATGGCTTAATCTCGATACATATCCCCTAGGATATCTAAGGAATCGAAATCAAAGTACCAAACCCGAAGGGGGTAAGGGGGCCCACCTACCTTTTTTTATTCCAAACAAATTTGCTAGTTCTACTCTATCTTGCAGGTACATGCCTACCCATGCCGATTGGTGCCTACCCACTTCACCTATTCTATTCCACTCATAGTTAGTTGCTTATTTTGGGCTAGCTTGCTCTTCGAGATCTTTTCCACGAGGATTATTGGGGTGGTGGGGCTTACTCACTTCATACACGTAATAGTATCACCAAGTTTGTCCGATGATTATAGTTACTGAATTTTCCTTGGGGGAAACCAATCCAGTCAACCTTCCAACTCAAAACCACAGATTCAGATAGCAATTCAGATAAATAAATTAACCAACTGGAACTGAAACGTCCTATGGGGAAACTGATTCGCCCAGGCTTCTATACCCTCTATGAAAGACATAAGACATTCAAAATGGAATTTAACCAATAATACAGGTGGAAAAATATTACCATAACGAAGAACAAGCCATGTAGTCTGACACCCGTGCAGATGTCGTAGCTCATGTAGTCGACATGTTGCATGCCAAAGTATCCAAAGTAGGTTCATGGAGAGCCAAAGTTGACCTTGTTGCCGCGTCATTCATTGGTGACAATTGTAGAGTCGGAACCAAGATCGTCATTGAGGTCGTTGGTGCACTGGGTGCCTATTCTGTGGGGTGTCGAGAGCCATGCAGAGAGGAAAGAAGCTGTAGAATTTATGTCCCCTTCTTGTCCAGGACTTCCAGGCGAAACCACAGGTCGTCCACCTCCTTGCGAACATCGAACACTAGGTCTTGCAAAATTGCAAGGGCATCTTGGAATTTTGCATAGGTAGCACAATCTGAGCAGGACTGGGGTTGTCCCTAAGGTTTCTCGTGGTGGACGGAGGTATCCTCGCGTGGAGACTAGATTGGTGGCGAGTGTACTAGCGGTGGCGAAGGAGCTGAATTCTCGAGCGAATTGGGTGGGATGATCAAGGCAGGTTGCAAGGAGGAGGCTAGGTCCGGCAACGGCCCTGGGAAAAATCCCACTAAATTCCCCAGGAGGTCGAACCACTCAACTCAGTAAGAACAGGGCGAGGAAAGAGGCGGGAGGCCATTGTGGCTCTGAGAGGATTGACTAGAGGAGGAGGGCGAGAAAGGCGACGAGTTGTGCGAAGGTACAGGAGCAGGCTGAGGTTGAATGGCCATGCACGACCTATTTTTGTACCAGGCAGAGCCTCACTTAGATTTCCCTCACAATTGAGGCATGGCCAAAGCAAGGCGAAGGTGAGCAAGCACAGGGAAATGGAAAATGTAGCAGGTCAACACCAAGGAAGGGTGTAGACCACGGGATGGCTCTGGTGAGAAGAGAAAAAGATGAATAATTCATCGGTGAGCTCCATGGTATGAACACTACTGGAGAGGGAGGACCCACACACGCAGAGGCGACCACATTAATGGTTGTTATCACTGAAATTTTGTCTGCAACATTACACGCAAATGGTTAAGGAAACACAACAATTCCAACAACCATTAGTTACTTACAACACTGAAATTCATTTAAAAGGAAAAAAACTATACAATTGGGTCAAAAATTAACATGCGCAAATTCACCAAAGGAAGCACGTGTGATCCAAAATGGATCCAGGAAGGACTAAAAATGAAATTTCTTAGAATCAAACGAAACTAGCGCTATTGCGCCTGTCTCGTCACAATGATTCTGACCATATATTTTCTTCCTCAAACGAACACCGTATGTGAAAGTTATCACATTCTGACCAAAATCCCAAACACACAAAAAGTCAATTGGTTAAATTTCATGTTGACATCAACAGTACGACAAGTGATGTCATGATGATGTCATCATACTGACGTGGTGTCGCCAGGAGGTGACATGTGTCATTGAAATTCAACATTTTCGGGTTGAGTTTGCACCTGTACGGATTTGACACATGACAGCTCGTACATGACGTGGCCCAATGGCAAGTTGACATGTGGCAGTATAGATGATAGTTGGGTGGTATGGATGCTGACATGGTAGGGTGATTGTGCAGTATGAACGTGACATGGCACAACACATGGATGTACGACAGGTGACGTGGCAGGTGACTGGGCAGGTGACTGGGTTGTATGGTTGTTGACGTTGCAGGGTGACTATGCAATATCGATGTGATGTGGTACGACACGTGGTTGTAAGACATGTGACGTGGCAGGTGACTGGGATGTATGGAGGCTGACATGGAAACTGACTGGGATGTACAATGATGACATGGCTCGCTGACTGTATGCTGACTGTGTTGGTGACTGGACAGTACAGGCCAATCCTGAGGTGACATGTGGCCCAATCACAGGGAACCACGTGGCACCTCGGGTTTTGTCAAGGACGACCAGTTCAAAATTTTTGTTTCCCAACAGTTTCGAACTCCCAACCTCTATGGGTGCCAATGGACTAACAAACCAAGGGATAACTGTCTCTGCTATACATGTTCCTGGTTATTGATATGGGCGAATTTAGTTTTGAGTTAGCGTTTAGCGTATAGTTCGGGATAAGCCCCATTCGACGGGGGCAAGCCCCGACCGACCGGGGGATAAATATCATCGGCTTAACAATATATGGGCACGTGGGAGAATATCACCAGGCCATATGGCCATGCTAATGGCCAAGGGCCAGGAGTTAGGGGCTAAAGACCAATGAGCCAGCCAACCCAAGGCCATATGGAGGTGCGCATGTGACCAGGAGTCCGAGAATCAGGGGCTGCGCCCAATATTTTCCCAAAATTGGGTTTTTGACCATATGATATGATTTGATTTTGGATTTTCAGCCTGTTTTTGGAGGATTTTAACCATTTTTGGGGAGACCTAGAGCCTGATTTGAGGCCAGATCTTGGGAGGAAGTTGGGAGGTTGATGCCCACTTCAAATCTATATAAACTAGGGGTTCTTGGAAGCCTAGGATAGGTTCAAAAGAGGATAAATGTTGTAGAATTATGAATCCAAAGTCATTTTAATGTTGGGAAGCCATTGAGGAGAGGAATTTTGCGGGCCAATTCTGGGAGCTTCGCTCAACCATTTTCAGTGTCATTAGTTGTGTTGGGTTCTTGAGGTTGAGAAGAACACAACTAGGCCAGCTTGTAATCCAATTGACACTTTTCTGATGTACTTTTGAAGCATTGAAGAGAAATAAGAAAGTCTCACCCACTGAGACAAAGTCCCGGAAACGTAGGCAATCTTGTCGAACTCCATTAACAACTTTGTTGTTATGTTTTATTGATTATTTGTGATTACTTTCAGATCTATATTTCTTATTATGGCTTCCATGTTATATCATTAATTTCTTTCTCTTTCTTCAATTCCTAAATGGTTAATGAACTCATGCTTTAAAACTTAACCATAGTCTTAAAAGATCATTTCGGATCAAGTGGTATCAGAGAAGGCTGACGGTTGGTTTTTGAGGTTGCATGATTACCAGGGAAAAGATGAATCATGGTGAAGGTGAGCTTGTCTAAGAGAATCCTGAGATTGGATCGAGAAAGAGGACTTCTCAAAGTGAGAATATGACATCGGAAGAGGGACTTTATCACAACGAGATAGAGTTTCAAAAGAGCTTCTTTTCCATCTCGGAGATGGAAAAGGTTTTATATGATGATTACTTGGAACGAAAGAGAGTGATTCTAGGTGAATCTTCAAAAGACAAAAGTGAAGAAGGAGAGGATCCTCCTAAACCTCCTCCTTCACCTCCTTCTTCTCCATCAACTTCTTCTTCTTCAAGTACAAGTTCCAAATCCACCACAAGAAAACATTACCATAAACATAAACATGAGAAGTCTTTACTTAAGCTTGATGTGAAGTTTGAATTACCCATGTATGATGGTGAAGTCAATGCAGAGAGGCTTGATAACTGGGTTAGAAAAATGGAAGTTTATTATAGTGTGCAACAAATCAAGGATGAGGCAACTCAAATCAAATTGGCATCGCTTCCACTTCCACGCACAACACTAATCTGGTGGCAAAGCAAGTTGCAAAATGGCACACAACAAGTGGGTAATGTATTTCCATCATGGAAAAGTTTTGTTTCTGCACTTAGAAAACAATTTTATCCTTTGGGTTATAAAGAGAAGTATTTAATTGAATGGCAAGGTCTTAAACTAAGAAAGGGACAAATAGTGCAAGAATACAAAGATGAATTTTGTAAGATGTCATTAATGTTAGAAATTCCATTACATACCTAAGAAACTCCTATAAAGTATATAAGAGGTTTACCTACACACATTCGTAACACTGTATTTATGTTTGGACCTACTAATCTTGATGAGGTTTATGTTCAAGGAACATACATTGAGGTAGGGAAAACAAGATTTGGTGTATCAGGGGAATAGTCTTCAATAAAGGAAGGGGAATGGAAATAAATCAAGTTCAATGACAAGAAGGGAAGAGAAGCTCTCTTGCAAGCATAACAAGAAAGAAGGGCATGATGATTACCATTGATGGAAATTTCATCCCGAGAAGAGACCTAAATGGTTCAAAGAGAGGAAAGGGAGGTAAAACGTTGCAACAACAACACGACGAACATACGTGGGATCAAATTCGGGTGATGAGTCTAAAATCACAGCAGTTGGTTTAAAAGGTAAAATTGATGATGGATATGATTCTAGATGCAAATTGTTTCACATAAGGATGATCATGAAACACACTAAGATCGATACATTGATAGATAGTGGATGTCAATCTAACTTGATTTCAGAGGAAGTGGTTAAAAAATTGGGATTAAACACTCAGATGCATCATAAAACTTTCTCACTTAAATGGATAAGCAATAATCATAAATTGCACATAACAAAACAATGCACTTTAAAGTTTGCAATTTCATCAAAGTTTGTGGATGAGGTAACATGTGATGTGGTGCCACTCAATGAATGTGGGATGGTCTTAGACAATCCTTATTTGTATGATCGYAAAKMAATCTTCTACAGGGAACATAATCAATAACACTTAATCAAAGAAGGCAATGAATATGTTGTACATTCTCATCACTTAAAAGAAAATCGATCTCTACAAACAATGGAACAATTAAGGAAGGAAACTTATGCAAGAAACACACCTATAATWGTGTYGAAYSAAGCAATTGATMTTAAGCATGAACATGAGATGGTTGTAGAATGGAAGTTCAATCATACTTTTCATCAAGATAAGCTAATGTCATGCAAGTAATACAAACATATTAGCTCCTTKCAAGTCATATTTATGATGTTATCATTGCTAATGTTTGCAACATGGATGGTAGTGGCTTCAGTAAGATGTGAAAGAGTACAAGTGGCTAACAATATGTTGTCAGTTGTCATGGTAGAGAACAATACAGGGGTGGTATATCCACACTTGATGACTAGTTAATACCCTTTTGGAGGACCAAAAGGTCTTAGTGGGGAGATGTGATCCAAAATGGATCCAGGAAGGCATAAAAATAAAAGTTCTCATAATCGAACGAAACCAACGCAATTGCGTCTGTCTCATCGCACTAATTCCGACCATATATTTTTCCTCAAATAGACACCGTATGTGAAAGTTATCGCGTTCTGACCAAAATCCCAAACAGGAAAAAAGTCAACTGGTCAAAGTCAATGTTGACATCAGAAGTACGACATGTGACATCAGCATGAAATCATGATGATGTGGAGTCATTGGGAGGTGACACGTGCCACTCAAATTCGACATTTTCATGCTGAGTTAGCACCTGTACGGATTTGACACATGACATTGTAGGATGACAAGTTGCAGTCTGTACATGATGTGGCCCAATGGTAGGTTGACATGTAGTAGTACAAATGATAGTTGGGTTGTAATAATGCTAACGTGGAAGGGTGACTATGCAGTAAAAACGTGATGTGGCACGACATGTGGATGTACGATAGGTGAATAGGATTATAGATGCTGATGTGGCAGGGTGACTGTGCAGTACGGACATGACATGGCATGACATGTGGCTATACGACAAGTGACATGGTAGGTGACTGGGCTTTACGGAAGTTGACATGGCAACTGATTGGGTTGTATGACGATGACATGGCTCACTGACTGTACATTGACTATGTTGTTGACTGGATAGTACAGGCCAATCTCGAGGTGACACATGGCCCAATCATAGGGTGCGACGTGGCACCCCGGGTTTTTTCAAGGACAACTAGTTCAAAATTTTTGTTGCCCATCTAATTATGTCTTGTCTAGCAGGCTCATCTATGCATGCACGTGTTGTTGTTTTTCTCACCCAAGTGACAAAACCAACACAACAGATTGGAGATCATACTGGGGATCGATATCAAATTCATCCTTATTTGAGCTTAGAGAGAACTTATTTTTAATATATTTTTCTTGCAGGTACCAAAACTAGCCTATCCCAACCTGCGAAAGTCAAAATTCAGAGTTGGAGGAGGAGTATTTCACTTGGAAATTTATCCCTTGATGCGTAACACGAAGTGTGCGGATTTTCTTGCCCATATATGTGCACTTTGCACACTGTGCACGCCACAGACTTCTTTGCTTTGTGCATTGTGTGCCCATTGTGCACCTGTCATAGTTGTAACCCGCACATATCTCTAGTTTTTCAAAATTGTAAGGGTTTTTATGATGATTTGAAGGCCCTTAACCTTCATATTTTTTCTTTCATTCACTTTGTAAGGAAAATGAACTCCACTTAGATTCCTTTCCCATATGAAATTTTAGCTAACATAATCACTTAGGGGGTAAAAAGAACCAATATTCTCCTCTTTTGCTTTGGTTTCCAAAATTTAATAATTTAAAATATTATTAATATAAAATGAACAAATATTTTTTAATAAAAATTGTATTTGATTCATAGTTTAATATTATCCTTGGCCTCCTAACTGTCTCTTTGATATGTCCTTTGACAAGTAAGTGGGATAGCGGGATAGCCTCGTTGAGCCCCCATAGTGCACCTCTCCTTTTCTTATTCATGATGGAGATGCCCGACCCTTAGGAAAATATATTAATTACGCTTTAGCGCTTTAGTGTTATATGGACCTCCGCTCTCATAATCGATCTGTAATATCTACTTCTAATAAATAAAAATGAGTTGGGGTATTTTGAAAACATGCATGCCGACGGGGGGTTTTCTCGGTTCGACTCCCCACCAAACCAATCAGTGACTTGATTGATTGTGTGGGACCCCGTGTTCTAATATGAGGGGGGGTTCATCACTGCTTCAAGCAAATGGTGGCAAGCAGCTTTCACCAAACACAAGCAGGTGTAGCAAACGTTTCTATAGTCACCTTTCTATAGTCAACTTATAGGTCTTATGGCTTAATCTCGATACATATCCCCTAGGATATCTAAGGAATCGAAATCAAAGTACCAAACCCGAAGGGGGTAAGGGGGCCCACCTACCTTTTTTTATTCCAAACAAATTTGTTAGTTCTACTCTATCTTGCAGGTACATGCCTACCCATGCCAACTGGTGCCTACCCACTTCACCTATTCTATTCCACTCATAGTTAGTTGCTTATTTTGGGCTGGCCTGCTCTTCAAGATCTTTTCCACGAGGATTATTGGGGTGGTGGGGCTTACTGACTTCATACACGTAATAGTATCACCAAGTTTGTCCGATGATTATAGTTACTGAATTTTCCTTGGGGGAAACCAATCCAGTCAACCTTCCAACTCAAAACCACAGATTCAGATAGCAATTCAGATAACAAAATTAACCAACTGGAATTGAAACGTCCTATGGGGAAACTGATTCTCCCAGGCTTCTATACCCTCTATGAAAGAAATAAGACATTCAAAATGGAATTTAACCGATAATACAGGTGGAAAAATATTACCATAACGAAGAACAGGCCATGCAGTCTGACACCCGTGCAGATGTCGTAGCTCATGTAGTCGACATGTTGCATGCCAAAGTATCCAAAGTAGGCGCATGGAGAGCCAAAGTTGACCTTGTTTCCGCGTCATTCACTGGTGACAATTGTAGAGTCAGAACCAAGATCGTCATTGAGGTCATTGGTGCACTGGGTGCTTGTTCTGTAGGGTGTCGAGAGCCATGCAGAGAGGAAAGAAGTTGTAGAATTTATGTCCCCTTCTTGTCCAGGACTTCCAGGCGAAACCACAGGTCGTCCACCTCCTTGCGAACATCGAACACCAGGTCTTGCAAAATTGCAAGGGCATCTTGGAATTTTTCATAGGTAGCACAATCTAAGTAGGACTGGGGTTGTCCCTAAGGTTTCTCGTGGTGGATGGAGGTATCCTTGCGTGGAGAATAGACTGGTGGCGAGTGTACTAGCGGTGGCGAAGGAGCTGAATTCTCGGGCGAATTGGGTGGGATGATCAAGGCAGGTTGCGAGGAGGAGGCTAGGTCCGACAATGGCCCTGGGGAAAATCCCACTAAATTCCCTAGGAGGTTGAACCACTCAACTCAGTAAGCACAGGGTGAGGAAAGAGGCGGGAGGCCATTGCGGCTCTAAGAGGATTGACCAGAGGAGGAGGGCGAGAAAGGCGATGAGTTGTGCAAAGGTACAGGAGCAGGCCAAGGTTGAATGGCCATGCACGACCTATTTTTGTACCAGGCAGAGCCTCACTTGGATTTCCCTCGCAATCGAGGCATGGCCAAAGCAAGGCAAAGGTGAGAAAGCACAGGGAAATGGAAAATGTAGCAGGTCAACACCAAGGAAGGGTGTATACCACGGGATGGCTCTGGTGAGAAGAGAAAAAGATGAATAACTCATCGGTGAGCTCCATGGTATGAACACTGCTGGAGAGGGAGGACGCACACGCGCAGAGGCGACCACATTAATGGTTGTTATCACTAAAATTTTGTCTGCAACATTACACGCAAATGGTTAAGGAAACACAACAATTCCAACAACCATTAGTTCACTTACAACACTGAAATGCATTTAAAAGGAAAAAAACTATACAATTGGGTCAAAAATTGACATGCGAAAATTCACCAAAGGAAGCACGCGTGATCCAAAATGGATCCAGGAAGGACTAAAAATGAAATTTCTTAGAATCAAATGAAACTAGCGCTATTGCCCCCGTCTCGTCACGATGATTCTGACCATATATTTTGTTCCTCAAAGGAACACTGTATGTGAAGGTTATCACGTTCTGACCAAAATCCCAAACAGACAAAAAGTCAATTAGTCAAAGTTAATGTTGACATCAACAGTACGACAAGTGATGTCATGATGATGTCATCATACTGACGTGGTGTCGCCAGGAGGTGACATGTGTAATTGAAATTCAACATTTTCGGGCTGAGTTTGCACCTATACGGATTTGACACATGGCAGTTCGTACATGACATGGCCCAATGGCAAGTTGACACGTGGCTGTATAGATGATAGTTGGGTGGTATGGATGCTAACATGGTAGGGTGATTGTGCAGTATGAACGTGACATGGCACAACACATGGATGTACGACAGGTGGCTGGGCAGGTGACTGGGTTGTATGGATGTTGACATTGCAGGGTGACTATGCAATATCGATGTGATGTGGTACGACACGTGGTTGTAAGACATGTGACGTGGTAGGTGACTGGGATGTATGGAGGCTGACATGGCAACTAACTGGGATGTACAATGATGACATGGCTCACTGACTGTACGCTAACTGTGTTGGTGACTGGACAGTACAGGCCAATCCTGAGGCGACATGTGGCCCAATCACAGGGAACCACATGGCACCTCGGGTTTTGTCAAGGACGACCAGTTCAAAAATTTTGTTTCCCGACAGTTTTGAACCCCCAACCTCTATGGGTGCCAATGGACTAACAAACCAAGGGCTAACTGTCTCTGCTATACATGTTCCTGGTTATTGATATGGGCGAATTTAGTTTTGAGTTAGCGTTTGGGGTATAGTTCAGGATAAGCCCCGTTCGACGGGGGCAAGCCCCGACCGACCAGAGGATAAATATCATAGGCTTAACAATATATGGGCATGTGGGAGAATATCACCAGGCCATATGGCCATGCTAATGGCCAAGGGCTAGGAGTTAGGGGCTAAAGACCAACGAGCCAACCAACCCAAGGCCATATGGAGGTGCGCATGTGACCAGGAGTCCGAGAATTGGGGGTTGCGCCCAATATTCTCCCAAAATTGGGTTTTTGACCATATGATATGATTTGTTTTTGGATTTTCAGCCTGTTTTTGGAGGATTTTAACCATTTTTGGGGAGACCTAGAGCCTGATTTGAGGCCAGATCTTGGGAGGAAGTTGGGAGGTTGATGCCCACTTCAAATCTATATAAACTAGGGGTTCTTGGAAGCCTA
>ML810854.1:22421-33543 GCA_009831015.1 Picea engelmannii
GGCTTCAGTAAGATGTGAAAGAGTACAAGTGGCTAACAATATGTTGTCAGTTGTCATGGTAGAGAACAATACAGGGGTGGTATATCCACACTTGATGACTAGTTAATACCCTTTTGGAGGACCAAAAGGTCTTAGTGGGGAGACGTTATCCAAAATGGATCCAGGAAGGCATAAAAATAAAAGTTCTTGTAATCAAACGAAACCAGCGCAATTGCGTCTGTCTCGTCGCACTAATTCCGACCATATATTTTTCCTCAAATAGACACCGTATGTGAAATTTATCGCGTTCTGACCAAAATCCCAAACAGGAAAAAAGTCAACTGGTCAAAGTCAATGTTGACGTCAGCAGTATGACATGTGATGTCATCATGAAATCATGATGATGTGGAGTTATTGGGAGGTGACACGTGTCACTCAAATTCGACATTTTCACGCTGAGTTAGCACTTGTACGGATTTGACACATGGCATTGTAGGATGACAAGTTGCAGTCTGTACATGACGTGGCCCAATGGTAGGTTGACATGTAGTAGTACAAATGACAGTTGGGTTGTAAGGATGCTAACATGCAGGGTGACTATGCAGTAAAAATGTGATGTGGCATGACATGTGGATGTACGATAGGTGACTAGGATTACAGATGCTGACGTGGCAGGGTGTCTGTGTAGTACGGACATGACATGGTATGACATGTGGCTATACGACAAGTGACATGGTAGGTGATTGGGATTTACGAAAGTTGACGTGGCAACTGATTGGGTTGTATGACGATGACATGGCTCACTGACTGTACATTGACTATGTTGTTGACTAGATAGTACACGCCAATCTTGAGGTGACACATGGCCCAATCATAGGGTTCCACGTGTCACCCCAGGTTTTGTCAAGGACAACTAGTTCAAAAATTTTGTTGCCCATCTAATTATGTCTTGTCTAGCAGGCTCATCTATGCATGCACGTGTTGTTGTTTTTCTCACCCAAGTGACAAAACCAACACAATAGATTGCCGACCATACTGGGGATCGATATCAAATTCATCCTTATTTGAGCTTAGAGAGAACTTATTTTTAATAAATTTTTCTTGTAGGTAACAAAACTGGCCTATCCCAACCTGCCAAAGTCAAAATTCAGAGCTGGAGGAGGAGTATTTCACTTGGAAATTTATCCCTTGATGCGTAACATGAAGTGTGCGGATTTTCTTGCCCATATATGTGCACTCTGCACACTGTGCACACCAAAGACTTATTTTCTTTGTGCATTGTGTGCCCACTGTGCACCTGTCATAGTTGTAACCTGCACATATCTCCAGTTTTTCAAAATTGTAAGGGTTTTTATGATGATTTGAAGGCCCTTAACCTTCATATTTTTTCTTTCATGCACTTTGTAAGGAAAATGAACTCCACTTAGATTCCTTTCCCATATGAAAGGTTAGCTAACATAGGCACTTAGGGGGTAAAAAGAACCAATATTCTCCTCTTTTTCTTTGGTTTCCACATGGATGGCTTGTTTGGCTTGTAAAATTTTAAGTTGAGGTTGTTGCTTTCCCACATAAAACACTTACATTGGGACTAGAAGTTAACTTTGACCCTCAAGTATGCTCTTCTCTCGCACCCTAGTGTGATCTTGAGAATCAGAAAGGTGGTTAAGGGGAAATTTCATCCCCCTTAAAAATCTTTAGAAGAGGACAAAACCCCCCTAGGGTTCCTCTTAGTTTTTTTGAAATCATTTTAAAGTTTTGTAAGGGCCCATACATTCCCACATGCTTACAATCTAGGATAGTTTAAAATTTTTCTTAGTATAAACAACATTTAGGGAGTTTAAAGGATTTGTAACGGACCCATATGTCTACATGTTAGTTCTTTAGGGATTTAAATATTCTGCAAGGTTGTACCAATGAAACGTAGTAAGCTAGGTAAAAAAGATTTGTAAGGACCACTTGAAGTCCACATGTTGCAATATCACACCTAACTTATTAAAAACTTGGCACGCTTTTTCACTTGCTAACACACAAACCCACTCCTCACACACATAATTTTCATTTTGAATTGTGGAGGTTGAATTAGGTTTTCTCCAAAGGAATTCTGAAACGTCCCACTACTTATTTGGAAATTATCCACACCCATTTAATTCCAATGAGATTGGTTCACACCCCCAATCTCAAATCCCACCACATCTAATTTTTTTCTAAAAACTCACTAAGTTTTCCTCCACAGGAGGTGCCAAAAGAATTTTTTTAGTCTAGGTAGGATCTCGGGGGTAGGCATCCAAATAACCCCCCGTTATTTGGTTCTCACATTTTCAAACATTAGAAGTTGACAAATAGGGAACTTTCAAAATCCTCCAAGTCAAGTGTTCCTACACCATAAGGCAGGGAGATACCCATGAAGGGTTGAAGGCCGAGGTTCGATTTTTATGCACATCCCTCCTTGAGTCACCCAACTCTTGGAAGGGCATCCATCCCATGACCAATTTTTGAGGCCAAAAATTGAAATTCCACACTTTGACCGAGGTACCTAGTGACCAAACTTAGGACATCTACCTAGGTGGCAATTGTGGGCAGCAATTTCACCTTGATTAGATTTTGTGTGGCTATTGGGAAATATTGCTAGCTCTTTTGTGATCTGCACCCTCTACCTCTCATTATAACTGATTGCTTAAACCTTCACTAGTTCTTCTTCCAGTGGCTTCATACCCCATTGTTGAGTGCTTTTGGAAGGCCCAATACTATTTCAGAGGAAGGACAATATGTCTTTTAGGACACGAGCATTTATTTTTATTTGTTCCCCCATGCGAACAAAATCAACCTATCCACATGTTTGCTTATTTACAATTCATTTATGTATGTTGTTCATTTGATTACACTCAATTGTGAGTTGTACTATCTTGTGAAGGTCCAAAACATACAAATTGCTTGTCCATTTATTTCTCTCTTATCACCATTTGCATGCATTCACTTTTCTATTCAGAAACCATAGGGGACCCACATAATCCCCATCGTTCCAGACGCTTGCAGAACCTCCCTCCTATTCTAGGAGGAGTCCCTAGTCTTTCCAACTCACCAACTCAACCATCTCACACCCTCGTAAGTGTTACTATTTTGGGATTATATTTACTTGGTTCTAATTTGTTTGATTCCAATTCCTAAGGCCATCCATCCACTAGTTCTCCTTTATGAGGAGGTGGGGGGCAAACTTCTTCTCAAGGGAGAAGTACAACCCCACCAAATCTCTCAAGGGACATGTCCACTAAATGTTTACATGATGGATGGAACTAATCCTCCACCAAATCTCTCTATGCCATACCTGGCATCACTAAACATTCCCGATTTAACCAAACTCATGAATGATCCCATTTTGCATGATCCCACTTGGCCCAACATGCATACAAAATTACCTTCAAATATTCCAAAGTTTGAAGGAAAACCAGGGGATGATCCCCCCAAGCATGTTATGACCTTCCACGTATGGTTATTTTCAAACAACATCATGGATGATTCCATCCATTTAAGGTTGTTTCAACACACTCTCATTGGTTCCTCAGCCAAATGGTATGTGGACGAACAATCAGGGTCCCATGTGACATTTGAATCAATGGACAAGGCCCTTTTGTCCTTTTTCCAACTACCAGTACATCATGATTCTGGCTTAGAACTTCTCTCAGAGTTCAAAAAAAGTACTGTTATCCATATAGTCGATCACATCCATGAATGGCGTCGACGTCATAGTCTATGTAAAGCGAAAACCACCAAAGAACAATGTCTTGATTGGTTTCTCAAATCACTTGTCTTCGTTATTTCCAAGGATGTAGAATCCACCTTTCCTTAGACATAAGAGGAATCCATCAATAAGGAACAACAGTTTGAACTCATCTATGCTCAATCAGGTTACTTGTACATAGTTTTACCTAATGCACCCAGACCCATACCATCTGTCCAGGACAAAACTGGGATGTCCCACACTATGGACGGGTTTATTGATTCCATGACACACCACAACCCTTACAACCAACCACTACCTATTTATGGTGCACTTCAATATCCACAACCATATGGAGGGAAATCTTATTATCTTCCCCCCACTTACCAACAATCATATCTTGTTGTTCCCCCTCAACTGTTGGGGGGACCCCCACTGGTACCCCAAATCCATCTGGTCCCTCAGTCAAGTCCGGTTCCACCCCAACCCTTACACGTGACCATAAAAATTGTGGGGGTACTTCAACTTCCTACATGTCATAAGGAGAATCTCCCCAAAAATATCCTACAACCACATGCTGATGTTAACTTTGTTCAACCCTCTCCCATTCAACAACTTCATAATTTTGAATAGTTGAATACGAAAAATCTGTCCCTTCAGTCGAATAATTCCAAGAAGAAAGGTAAAAACTAAAATAATAATAACCTAGGACCAGGAGGAAATAACCCCCAACAAAACCATCCCGCTGAGGGAAACCAAAATCACGACAACCAGAACCCCCAAGGGGACAATAACAACAAACGACAAGAGAAGAACAACAAAAATCTAAGGACGAACTTCCCTTGCACTCTTTGTGGTGAGTATGGAAATTATACTCACCATTTTCCCCAACTTAATGACTTCAAATGGATGAAAGAGTCCATGAACGTGCCACGTCCTCCAATGCCACCTGACCCTCAACAGGCCCCACAACAATACTTGCAACAACCACCTCTGGTCATTTTTCAAAACCCTATTCCACACCAAGGTGTAATGAATACCAAACATGAGGTACACCATGCCCCACCCCAAATGGGGCAGTATCAAAACCTAGGGCCCATTCACCCTAGAAATCCGGTCAATCGCAATATCCTCCTCACTAGCGAAGAGGAGATTCCCCTACAAACATGCGGTCGTCAATACAACACGCCTTTTGACTCTACCCCAACCACCTCAGAAATGGATCTAGCTACAACCAGACAACCCTTGATGATTCCACACCATAACACTAAACCAAACCCTTGTATACATCGCCTTCCGTTACGATGAAATATCAATAACCCTCATGCTAGGGAAACACACAGTTATAGTCTGGTCTACGACTTAACACAGTCTTCTGCAACCATGTCTATATTGGAGGTCCTCCAAACTTTTCCAGCTCAGTGGAAATATTTATTTCCATCTTGGGGGCAGTTGACCCAACAGACACTAGGCTCATCACCTTTGATTTAGATAGCAGAGAACCACACCTCCCCACCTTGGTATCTTTTCAGACACCGGTTAAGATTCAGAACATCACAGTTCATCGTTGTATCATCGATGAAGGTGAATACACATGCATCATGTCCAAAGTAGTCTGCAGAAACTCGACTCACCTGAGCTAGTACCATCTGCCATCACCCTGCAAGCCTATGATGGTTGACCATCCTCCCCTTAAGGGCTCTTCCAAAATGTCCCCATCAAACTTGGGGGAAAAACTATCCTCATCGATATTGAATTTATCTATGCTAGGATGTNGCTACATGTATGCTATGAAGGCAATAGCCTCTTTTGTGTTTCAAACATGATGTTCCCCCACAACGGGAAAATCATCACCATCGACCAAATTACACATTATGAGCCTAACCATTCTGCCAACATCGATAACATTCTTCCCCTTGTCTGCACTATCTCATATGCTTATTCGCTCATCGACATGGGTCCTGGAATTTTCAAGGACCCATCCTTGATGGGGGCATATCATGGATCACCACCTCTCCTACACCCTTCAACACAAGTGTGTGTAGTATATTCTAATGGAACATAGATCAGAGACACTATTCCTCCCACTAAAGTCTCTCCTCACCTCGATGTCCCACGAGTTGAAGAACTCTTACCTAAGAAATTCCCTGCAAAACCCCACTGCACCACTTATCCAAGATTTCCCCCACCCCTCCAGGGGAATATCCTAGTTTGGGAGACATTCCCCCAAGCCATTACCTAAATTCCCTTCTTCTACCCCCCACCTGGAGTCCAAGCATTCCAGGTAGCTGCAACCCTTAATATTCCTAAAATGGTGCTTGCCATCCCTGTATGGTATCTACATCCACCTTCGATGGTTCCTCATCCATCTCTCCCTCCTCAAACAAAGGGAATCCTGATACATATTCCTCTATAGGCTCCCGCCACAACACACTCACCCCCAACTGTTGGCACCACTGCCACTGTTGGGGGCAGACAAAAGAAGAAAGAGCCCACACTTCCACTTCTTCCCCAAGTTCAACCTCCTTGTGCACTATGCGAAAGAGAAGGACACCCCACTAATAGATATCCTACTCTTCCCGAGTTATGCAATCTGATCCAACTCCCTCGAGCAACCACATTGCTTGCCGCTTCACCAAGTACATCTAGCGCTACTACAACTTCCTCCACTATAGGCAATAAAGGGTTGCGAACCAAATTTCCTTGTGCCATCTGTTTAGAATATGGCCACTACACTCATCATTTCCCAGCTCTATGTTAGTTTCACTAGAGGCTAACTGCAATACGCCAAAAATCTCGGCCAAAGCCCTCTTTTCTACCCCTTAATAATTCTCACGTCACTGACATTCATTATGTCTCTTCGTCACTCCTCTAACAGATAATATGTCATTTTCCTCTCTGTGACTCACTTGCTCATTTCACATACCGATGCCCTTTGATTGTTGCATACCGAGGCCATCATTCAACCCCTATTAAACCTCATATGATCACCTTGCCACTCATAATGCACTCTCTAGATACTTTCAATGTCCTCTCCCTTGAACCCGAGTCACTTCAGATCCCTCCATGGTTCACAGTTCGTCTGTTTGAGGATATTCCCCCAAATCCTCCCAATTATCCTGTAACTTTCCCACATGAAATCTTACCCCCCACCACAGTTTCTCATCCATAGTATATGAACATTTGTTTTATGTCAAGCGAGTCATCACACTCGATATGCGATATCCCCTCTACATGCTCGCCACTTGAGGACAATCACACTTTGACAGTTCCCCCCGTCACCTCCCCAGATCCCCTATCTTCTCACATTTTCCACTGCAACAAAGATATCCTGGAGGAACTCACTACCCTCGATCTCCCATGGAATGTGCTCCATCACCGATCACTTTTTATCTCACAGGAGGCCTTTCACCCTCCTAGCCAAGTCTCCATAATCGCAATCAACCAAGGATTTTATTCCTTCAAAGAATATATAATGGTTCAACAACCCTATCCCTACCCCAGATGCTTTTGAAGAAGGAAACATGGCCAATATCTCCCCCACTGTCAAAATCTACATTTCCATCAAACCACGAATCATAGAATAAATCACCATTGGCGCCACATGTTCCCCTGAAGAACTCACGACTTACAAAGCTCTCTTTCAGGAATACCGAGATATTTTGCCTAGTCATATATGAAGATGCCCGACCTCGATCCTTCTATAGTTGAACATTGAATCCACACATGGCCAGATGTCACCCCAGTTTGTCAAAAGAAATGCCCCCTTCACCCATCCAAAGTTGCGACTATCAAAGATGAAATTGACAAGTTACGCACGAATGGGTTCATTTACCCCATTGCGTATAATTCATGGGTCTCCAACCCCATCCCTGTTAACAAAAAACATGGCACTATTCGTGTCTACATCGACTTTCGCTATATCAACCATGCTTGTCCCAAAGACAACTTCCCAACCCCTTTCATCAACCAAATTATCGATGACTGTGCCGATCACAAGGCATTGTCCTTTATGGATGGGTTCTCTGGCTATAATCAAATCCAAATCCATCTAGCATATCAATATAAAACCACTTTTACTAACCCTTGGGGTACCTTTTCTTATCGTGTCATGCCTTTTGGACTTAAGAATGCAGGTGCTATGTTCCAAAGGGCCATGACCTAGGTTTTCCATGATATTTCTTGCATCATCCTCTCTTATTTAGACGACCTCACTGCTCAATCCAACAAGTGAACTCAACATTTAGACGAATTACACATCGTTTTCCAACGATGTCGCCAGTACAATATCTGCTTGAACCCCCTCAAGTGTGTATTTTGCGTCACTATGGGACACCTTCTTGGGTTCATTGTCTCCCAACACGGCATCACGATGGACCCCCTCAAGGTCCAAGCTATCACGAAAATTCCACCACCTAGGAATTTACGCCAAATGAAGAGCCTACAAGGCAAATCCAAATTTTTACGTCATTTTGTCCCAGACTATGCCACTCACGCACATGGTTTCCTCCATCTATTGCGTCATGATATTCCATTTCGATGGCACGAACATGGTCAAACAACTTTTGATGATTTGAAAGTTTCCCTATCAAATTCCCCTTTGATTAATCCCCCAGACTATGATCAAGATTACATCCTCTACTTGTCAGCCTTAGCCCTCTTAGTATCAGGAATCGTCATCCAATTAGGGGATGACGGGTGTGAGCATGTCATTTACTAAATCAGTGAAAATATTTTAGGACCACCCTTGAAATATAATCATGATGAGAAAATTTCCTTAGAAGTTGTCCTCATAGTCCAAAAACGGTGTCATTATATCTTGCTTCGAACTACCAGGGTCGTCACAAATTCCAACCCCATGGAGTACTTGCTTAGTCGATGAAAAATTAATGGTAAATTTTCTTGATGGTTCGTTATCCTCTAGGAATATGACCTAGAGTTATCAACTACCAAAATAAATAAATCCCTTTTCCTCGTCTATCTCATTAAGAATTTTCCCTTAGACGCTAAAGCTTCCCCCGTCAATATGGATTTTCTTGATGAACACCTCTTCTTCATCCCCTTTGATGACCCCTGGTATGGTAACCTTCTCTTATACCTTAGGACACAAAATTTTGGGTCTCATATCTTTCGATAAATTCGTCGATGCATTCACCATCAAGCCCCTCGATACCTCCTCATCAGTGATGTCCTATATCAACGTGGGGTCGACACCATTCTTCATCGATGTATAACCATCGACAAAGCTGACAAGGTCTTGAATGATTTCGATAGCGACGCTTGTGGTGGTCACCTCTCGGGTATGTCTACCACTCAAAAAATCATTTGATCAAGGTACTTCTGGCCCACGTTGTTTCATGACTTCATCCACACTGTCAAACGATGTGACAAATGCCAGATTTATGCAAACAAAAAGTGATCCCCACCATCTCTTCTACATCTAGTCATCATCATCGTCCCCTTGTGAAAATGGGGCATAGAATTCATGACTTGCAATCCTCCATCCAGTAATGGACACAAGTACATTATCATGGAAGTCAATTACTTTACCAAATGGGTCGAAGCCATGCCCACTTTCAACAATACCACTGACACAACAACGTGTTTTTTCTTCAACCACGTCATTACCCAATTTGGAGTCCCACCATCAACAAACATAAGACTAACTGGCATCATATGTCATTTTCCACATTATGGACTTATCGCACGATAGTCAAAATAGCCACCGGTTTTACAGCATTCTACCTCATCCATGGGATCGAAGCCACCCTCCCTATCGAGTGTGAAATCCACATGTTAAGCACTACCATCGAGCTATTACCTGACACTGCTCCAATGGAGCAACGCTTGTTTACCTTAGAGTCTCTAGATGAAGATCATTGATATTCATTACAAAACAATGAGGTAGCTGAAAAACGGTCCAAAGCCATCTTCTACTGCCATGTCAACCTTCGCTCATTCAATGAAGGAGATCTCGTCCTCACCCAAGATAATCTCAACCATGGGAAATTTGATTCATTATGGCATGGACCCTACATCGTCTAACACTACCTCACTAAAGGTGCATACATCCTAGCCTCTCTAGAAGGATATCCTCTCAAAGAATCTATCAACGGGTTGTACTTAAAGAAGTTTTATGCCTGAGCGTAGCCATTCTACCTGAGGCTTTTTCTTTGTACACATTTGTAGAGTTTTTAGTCTTCTTTTTTTTCCACCACTCCTCATGTTTTATCTATCATCTGTGTTATTGACAGATGCATCATTCATCAAACTACCACATTGGTTATGCCGATGGTGCCAGTTGTTGGACACAAAATCTTGCTTCGACCACTTGGGCATTATACACCCCCTCACATGTACTACTTCACTCCAACAACATATGTATGGGCTCGACACCAACAACCAATTTTAGTATGCCACTGTCATTGGTCTCCTTTTCGAGGCCAGTCACTGCCACATTCGTCACCTTAGAGTTCTATTAGATTCCCAGTGTGTCATCTTGTAGCTCAACAATGTATATCACGTTCACAATCCTTGCCTCTTTTGCAAATACCTGCAAGTTAGATTCTTATCTCAGAACTTCGATTCAATCACATTTACGAATATTCCAAGACACTTTAATCAAATAGCAAATAACATGGCTCACCTAGTATTAGATTGGCATTTATCACATTAAACATCATTTTATACATAAAGCATCATCATTTGTCATAACACATAAAAAATACATCATAAACAAAAAACATAAGCACATGGAGACATGAATGATCCACAATATATATATATATACAATCCAAGTGTCATTAGTGTTTACAAAAAAAATACATATACATTGCACGTAGGCTAGTGAACCCCCCCCACCCCTATAGGTACAAACATGGGTATCAACTACCCTATACAAAATGAGCTCTTGATCCTATAAATACATAACCCTGACACTCATGTTTCCCCAGAGCTCCCCCCCAGGTCCTCTATCAGCTAGAGGCACCCCACCAGCTTGGGGCCCTGTAGGTCGAGACGAAATTCGACCAGTCATCACTTCCCCCACTACAACCGCTCGATGGATCAGAGTCAGCCACTCTACAGCTACACCCACACACTGCTCCAACACTTCCTTGTTTCGGATATGGGCCCACATGGCCTCAATAATTCCTTATAACACCCGCTCGAAATGGAAGCGCAGGTCCTCTACCATCGCTATGATGTAAGCCTGTGGCTCATATGCTGGTCCAGCACTAACATCATCTCATCTCCACCTCTATCCTGCCCTCAACTCTACAGGCGATGGTCGCACTGGTCCTCATCACATCGATTCCCTGACCATCTCTACCTCCTAACTTGGGGGTCCCACATCTGCAAAACAACACCAAATATAGTGTCAGCATCCATATATGCATATATAATCAAATGCAAGATATCCAAATCACA
>ML810854.1:87235-111855 GCA_009831015.1 Picea engelmannii
TTCTTACAAATATATAAGATATATATTCAATATATATTTATAATTATAGGTGTATTAAACATATTTGGAAATGGAAAATAAATATATTTACAATTTTTTCATAAAAAAAAATAAAGATTAAATTGTTTATTTTAAATTAATATCATGTTTGGTTTTTAAAATAACATTATTATATTTTGAGACTAATTGAAATTATAATTTTTAATAAAATTGTTTTTTTAAGTTATTCTTAATTTTTATGTTGTTATTGAAGTAAAATATAAAAATCTTGTTGTTGGTGTGTCACTTGGGAAACAAGACCAACAACAATGTATCAATGTGTCTATTAGTTTATGATTCTTTTGTCTCTTAAAAATGTAAAATTGAGAAAAATAAAGCTTGTGATATGTCTCTATTACAAAAAACATGTTATTGTCTATCATCTATATAACTGAAATGAGATGGGGACTAAGCACCCAAGCCTCTTATATGGAAAAAAAAACTAAGTGATCTATAAACTATGAGAATTCAATAGCAAAACAGTTCTTATCACTTGGCTCTTTAAGCTAATGAAGGTCTAGGTTGGACAAGTCTAGGCCACCTAGTTTGCTCTTGATCAGGTTCAACTTGTAATTTATCAACTTGATTTGCGTATGGACGTCATTAATCTACAACAAAATGTCTTGGTGTGCTTCATGCCTTTCAACCAAGGAACATCCTATCAACATCTTCATATGCTAGTAAATATAAATTATATTTAGATATTGTGAATTGCGAGCTTCAACTGTTCCCAGATCTAGAATCCATGAGCTCATTGCTTGAAGCACCTCCTCATTAGTGATGAAATGTTGGAGGACTCAAATATTGGATTCCACAAGGTCTATCTCGACTTTGATTTCCGATGGGGTATGAGCTTGGTAGGCCTCAATAGAGATTTTGATTGCATCAATGAGACAAGAGACATAATGACCTTTGGAATAAATTGAGGAACCCCTCCTTAGGCAATGCGAGGAGAATCTATGAGCCAAAGGAGAAGAGGGGGAGAGAATAATTTCTAGGTCCAGGTGCAAACCAAGGAACCAAAGCATAGAAGAAGGTTGGGGGAGAGGAAACAATAAATGGAAAGGGAGGAAAAATACACTTGAGGAATGAGGTTGGACAATTAGAAAAAAGGGGAAATATAAAGGTCAAGCATTCTCATTGAAAAAAAGGGATGAGGTAATGATGAATAGATAATTGAGCCATAGAATCCATGATGACAAGGAGAGTAGATTTTGGAAGTTGCAGTGTGAGTTAAATGATCCACATGAATGGAACATATGGAGATGGTGTCATTGCAACATGAACTTCGATGAGGTCACATTAAACTAGGAGGAGAACACTAGGTACGAGTTTGCAGGTTTATAACACATTTTATGAGTCGATGGGGGTAGGAACGGGGTGGAAGGTGACAACCTACGAGGATGATAAGTGTTGACTTGCCTCGAGAGGTGGCCCCATGTCCCATAACTTTCCTATCACCCTATAGAGGGGGCATGGTCAGCTTGGGAGAGGGTGGAGCAGTCAACGTGTAGGGAAGATGGAAGAACAAGGTCGCAGGCGGTATCCAGGTGGTTGTCTTCTCTGTGGATTCTTTCATTAGCTAAGCACTCAACAAGTATGTTGGATGATTGTTTGACATATGATAGTTGTGACAATAGAGAGGAGAGAGTGAATACCTTGGGAAAGATCTAACTTCTATTTGATTATTTTCTTTCCCAAGATGCGAAGGAGAATATTCATGGGAACTTCACATATTTCTTATTTATTGAGTCATGTCACTAATTTGTATGATGTAACATAGATCCACATTTGTACTTGGTCATTGATATGATTTCACTTGCGTCTTGCATGGATCCACAATGTATAATTTCATGGTCATGATCGAGTCATGATTAGTTCTTGATGGATCCACGGTGTATTTCATTGTGGCCATCATCCCATCACTTGTGTCATGCATGGATCCACAATGTATTTATGGTGGATATGTTCTTGTCTTTCTTACCGAGCACGGGTATTCTCGCCTCAGGGATATTTTTCTACAGGATTGGTGATTCTCTTCTCCAATATTCTTTGCCCAAAGCTCCGAGACTTGATTTATAAAGTGTTTAAGCCATTATACAACTCTTATGACCTCACACTTTAGGGGGAAAATGTTATATATTTATTTTCCACCTAATCATTAGGTCATTATCAGCGAAATATCACCTAATCACTAGGTCATTATCCCCTAGAAACCCCTCATTTTAACCCTTAAAACCTACCAATTTTTCCCTTAGTTTCCAACAACATTCCCACCTGGTGTCTCGTTTCCTTTACTAAGGGTGTGACCAAGAGGGTTGGTATCTCATCTTGTCCTCCCAAGGAGAAACCAATCACTCTGTCTATGTGTCTAGGGAGTGACCAAGACTAGAATCTCCTATTTTTGGATTTGGTTTCGATAAATGATACTTCCCACTGATTTCTCAGGGTTTAATTTCGATAAGGCTTCCATTATGAGCTCTAGAATATTATCCTAATAACTGTATGTCCTTGTCCCTAAATACCTATAAAAACCAAGCCATTTCCCATGGGAAGAGAGTAGGAAAGAGCTAGCAAAGTTACTATGGTGATTTGGTTGAAAGACCTTGGCAAGGAGCTTGGAGGGAGGCCATCTCTTCAGTCTATATCTGTAAGTTGTAATATTTCTTATTTGATTAATAAATTATATACTGGATGTTTCCCTCTATCCAATTGTTCATATATGTTTATGTATTCATTGGTAGAGAATTAGTATAATTATTTTTTATGATATACTATTAGATATGTTATCAATCCATGCATGATTGCTTTGATCTTCAGGAGGTTTTCATCTTCTTTGGTTGTTTTCATGTATGAATCAGATATAGGAACATCCTTAGTTTATGTCTCTATTCATGTCTTAGGTGCTGGTAGAACCTAAGGGAGCTCAACTCATGTAGGGTGCAAAATCCCTACAACACCTTGCCTTTTTGTCCCTTCCCTTCACTTTCATTGCTTTCCTTTCCTTGCCTTGCTTGCTTATCCTTTAATTACATTTATTTCCTTTCCTTTCCTTTCTATTCCATGCCATGCCATGCCTTTCTTTCCATGCATTGCCTTGCCTTTCCATGACTTTCCTTTCCTTAGCTTGTCATGCCTTGCCTTTCTTTTCGATGCCATGTCATGCCTTTCCTTGCCTTTCTTTTCCATGCCGTGCCTTTCCTTTCCATGCCATACATTTCCTTTCCTTACCATGCTTTTCCTTGACATCCCATGCCTTGAATTGCATTGCCATTCCATTTCATTCATTTCATTTCCATGCCATGCCTTTCCATGCATTTCCTTTCCATGCCATGTGTTGCCTTTGCATTCCATGTCATGCCATGCCTTGCCTTTCCATGCCTTTCCTTACCTTTCCATTTCATTCCATGCCATGCCTTGCCTTGATGTTCCATGCCATGCCTTTCCTATTCATGCCATGCCTTTCCATGCCTTGCCTTTCCATGCCCTGCCTTGCCCCTCCAAGACATGCCTTTCATTTCCTTTCATTTCCATGCCATCCCATGTCTTATCATGCCATGCCTTTCCTTGTCATGACATGCCATGCTATGCCTTGTATTTCTCTGCCTTTCCATGCCATGCCATGCCATGCCTTTCCATGCCATTCATTGCCATGCCATGCCTTTCTTTTCCATGTCATGCCATGCGATGCCATACCTTGCATTTCCTTGCCTTTACATGCCATGCCATGGCATGCCTTACCTTGCCTTGCATTTCCATGCCTTGCCTTTCCTTGCCTTCCCATGCCATTCCTTGCCTCACCAATCCATGCCATGCCATGCCTTACCTTTCCATGCCATTCCATGTCTTTCCATGACATTCCATGTCTTTACATTCCATACCTTGTCTTTCCATGCCATGCCTTACATTTCCTTGCCTTTACATTCCATCCCATGTCATGTATTTCTTTTCCATGCCATGCCATTCCTTGCCTTGCTTTTCCATTACATGCCATGTATTTCCATGTCATACCTTTCCTTTCCATGCCATTCCATGTCATGCCTCGTATTTCCTTTCCTTTCCATGTCATTCCATGCCTTACCTTGCCTTTCTTTTCCATGCCTTTCCTTGACTTGTCATGCCATGCCTTGCCATGCCATACCTTGCCTTGCCATGTCATGCCATGCATTTCATTTCCTTATCTTTCCATCACATGTCATGCGATTCTTTTCCATGCCATGGCATGGAATTCCTTTCCTTTCCATGCCATGGCATGCCTTTCCTTTGCCTTGCCTTGCCATGCCATGACTTGAATTTCCTTGCCTTTCCATGCCATGTCATGCCTTGCATTTCCTTGCCTTGCCTTGCCATTCCATGCCATGCCTTTCCATGCCATGCCTTTCCATGCCTTACCTTTCCATTCCATGCCATGTCATGCCTTGCCTTTCCATGCCATGCCATGCCTTGTATTTTCTTTCCTTTCCATGCCATGACATGCCTTGCCTTACTTTTCCATGCCATGCAATTCCTTACCTTTCCTTGCCTTGCCATGCCTTACCTTACCATGCCTTTCCTTGACTTGCCATGCCATGCCTTTCCTTGACTTGTCATGCCATGCCTTTCCATGCCATTCCTTGACTTTCCATTCCATGCCATGCATTACCTTTCCTTCACTTTCAATGCCATGCCATGCCATGCCATGTCGTGCCTTTCCTTTCCATGTCATGCCTTCTCATGCATTGCCTCACCTTCCCTTGCCATGTGATTCCTTTCCTTGACTTGCCTTGCCATGCCATGCCTTTCCTTTCCATTCCTTGCCTTCCATTTCCAAGACATTCCATGCATTTCCTTTCCATGCCATGCCTTGCAAGGTGTTAAATTGTCAAACATATGCAATAATCACTGAGCAAAACCCTAGTCTCAGAGATCCTGCAAAAAACACTTTTTCGAGGAACATAATTAAAATGAAGGGGCCACACTAGCTGAAACCCAATGCCCTAGATCTAATGCAACTGACGGTTCATCCATATGTGTCCCGGTTTGAGTTTTATCGTGAGTTGTAACTCGCCTTATTAAGCCATTCAGGGACATTTTGTCAATTTGGTCCAGGTGCATAAAATCCAAACCGAGCAACATAAAAAAGTTCTTGTTAAGTTCCAAAGACCTAAATACAAAATACTACAATAATACCAAATATATTTGAATACAATCACCACACAAGAAATACGGAACAATATAGAAAAACACCACTTTATTATATCAAAACCCTTGAGGTAGGGCAACACCATACAATGGATCCTATTATGGAAGGGATCCTCTCATGTTCACTTGTCTCTTCGAGGGGGAATCCTCCTATTGAGATACAACTCACAACAAAATACTTTTCTTCATATCCCATTACATTGTTTGAACCCCTTTATATAGTGCTACCATCACCTAAGAACATCCTAGAGGAGGAATGTTCTAGAAGTAGAAACTTCTAAGAAGTCCTCTTACATTTATTATATCTACCTACCCATTTATTATACCTAACTACCATAATGGACCTTATTTAATACTATAGTGGACCTGGTCCACTTTACATTGAATGGTCTCTACTATTATAACTATGGGCCCTACCGAGCCCCCCACTAACTCTCTAGCTACCTAACATTCTGCCCCCTTTATGAAAGTGTTGTCCTCAACGCTTGATCTACAACCATATACCAAGGTCCCATGGATAAGTGTGGACCATAGTGCTATAGTAGAATAAAGAACCAGGGTCCCATTGAGAAATGAAAACCATCATGCTGAAGTAGTCCAAATTCCATTGTGAACCGGGGTCCCATGTCCAAGTGCTCATGTGAACTCCACATGAAAGATATCTAAACTCGAGAACCAATTGAAAATGATTCTCCAAAGATCTACATTGATCACGGAGATTCAAATATGTAGATCCCTCCATATCCACAAAATCATTTGAATAACACACTAGTATTGAAGAATACTGAAAAATAGTGTGCATAGAAGGAGTTGGACTTCTCTCCATAATTTGATCCACATGAGGTGAAAGAGATTCATCAAATAGAAGTTGGAAGTGGTTGTCATCCCAGAAATGATAACTATCCATATACCAATCATCACAATCATCCTCCAAAGCATACCAAGAATACACTTCTTGATGATATCCGTTCATGATGTTCATCAAAGTACATTTCTCCTTCATGCTTGTGAATGACTTATGAATACTATGAAAATCATCCATGATACCTTCTTGAGTGTCATGCATTTGAGATTTGAATGCTTCAATCATGTGTATAATTTCCTTTAGTATAGTGAATATCCATTGGAAACACCACATAGAATGTAACAAAAGAAATATATCAAAATTAGCTATCCAATGGCACTGATCTGGTAGCAATCTGAGTACACTATGAAAAATGATGAGCTTTGTAGTCTCGTCATCATCATGAAAGCCCCCACAAATGGTTGATTTTAAATTAGCGATATCTTCACTTCTGGAGCTCCGATTCGGGTGATTGTTTTTTGAAATCAGATATTTTTGAAATAAGAACTCATATATGTAATTTTTTATAGCAAATACAACCTCTGGATGCTACATAAATCAAAAACTCGTGCCGTCGCCTGCAGAAAAAACCCTAAAAAATTGCATATTTTAAAACTTCAATATCTTGACTTCCCGAACTCCATTTCAGACGATTTTTTTTCAACTTGGGTGTTTTTATGAGAGGAACGCATATATACAACTTTTTTCTAAAATTTTTTCATAGAAATATACTGAAAGTTTCTGGAATGTCGCGGACCTCTTTTTCTTCTCCAAAAAAAATCTACAAAAATAAAGAAAATATTTTTCCACAATGTTTGCCAAGGAAAGTGCTCTGATACCACTTGTTAAGTTCCAAATAACTGAATACAAAATATTACAATACTACCAAATATATCTAAGTACAATCACCACACAAGATATATAGAACAATATAGAAAACCACCACTTTATTATATCAAAACCCTTGAGGTAGGGAAACACCATACAATGGATCCTATTATGGAAAATATCCTCTCATGTTCACTTGCCTCTTCGAGGGGGAATCCTCCTATTGAGCTACAATTCACAATACAATACTTTTCTTCATATCCCATTACATTGTTTGGACCCCTTTATATAGTGCTACCATCACCTAAGAACATTCTAGAGGAGGAATCTTCTAGAAGTAGAACCTTCTAAGAAGTCCTCTTACATTCATTATATATAACTACCCATTTATTATATCTAACTACCATAGTGGGCCTTATTTAATACTATAGTGGACCTGGTCCACTTTACATTGAATGGCCTATACTATTATAACTATGGGCCCTCTGGCCCCCCCACTACCTAACATTAATGTTAGGTAGCTAGAGAGGTAGTGGGGGCCCTAGAGGGCCCATAGATATAATAGTATAGGCCATCCAATGTAAAGTGGACCAGGTCCACTATAGTATTAAATAAGGCCCATTATGGTAGTTAGATATAATAAATGGGTAGTTAGATATAATGAATGTAAGAGGAATTCTTAGAAGGTTCTCCACTTTACATTGAATGGCCTCTACTATTATAACTATGGGCCCTCTAGCCCCCCCCCAACTACCTATCTAGCTACCTAGCATTTCCATAATCTCCCACATGTTTGTTTGGAGAAGGTCCATGTGACCACGCTACCCAGAATCACTCGGCACATTGTTCTTGAAAATCGACCTTTTGTTCATAATTTGCACTATTCCTCATTGAGAAAAACCCTAGTCCAAGAGATCCTACAACAAATTATTTTTCGGAGAACGAAATGATCACGGAGGGGCCCTGCTAGCTGAAACCTGGTGTCGTGGATCCAATGCAACTGATGATTCATCTATCTGTGTCTTGATTTGAGTTTTATCATGAGTTTTAACTCGCCTCCTCAAGCCATTTAGGGACATGTTGGAAATTTGGTCTGGGGGCATAAAATCCAAATCAAGAATCATGACAAATTTTTGTAAGCTCACACATGTATGTTTGTCCAAGGCCCATGTGACCACACTACCCACAATTATCCAACATATTTTTCTTGAAAATCAAACTCTTGTTCAGAATTTACACTATGCCTCATTGAGGAAAACCCTAGTCCCAAAGATCCTACAACAAACGCTTTTATGGGAAGCATAATGATGGTGGAGGGCACCCACTAGCTGAAAAATGGTGCCCTAGATCCAATGAAACTGATGTTTCATCCATCAGAGTCTCGATTTGAGTTTTATCGTTAGTTGCAACTCACCTCCTCAAGCCATTCAGGGACATGTTGGCAATAGACCTAGACCTAAACTGTGACCATGACATAGACCTATAACTAGACCTAAACCATGACCTAGACCTAGAACGACACCATTACCATGACCTATACTATGATATAGACCATGTCCTAGACCATGGAAAGACAAGGCATGACAAGCCAGGCATGGGAAGACAATGTCTAGGTATGTCAATGCAAGGAAAGGCAATGAAAGGCAAGACAATGCAAGACAAGGAAAGACATGACAAGGCTAAGCAAAGCTAAACATGGTAATTCAAGTCAAGGTCTAGGTCTAGGTCTAGGTCTACATGTTATATCTTGTTATAAAAGTTATTGAGTTGAAAGATTAGTTTTTATTTCTTTGATTTTAAATAAGGTCTTGAAGTTATGTTGTTTTTCATGCAATCCAAAAGAAATTATGGATCAATGGTATAATGAGACTACACCATAAGGATGGAACATAAACATATTTAGTGACATCCCTATCTATATAAATCCTATTAACTATGATAATCCATGTTCCTTTTTTTGTGATTCTTGTTTCATTGCAATCCACATTTTGATTTGAAAATTTTCTTGCATAATGTTATGAAAAGATATATATTTATTGTTGTATAGGTTAAAATGGGAAGCTACATGGAAAGGCATGCAAAGGAGGGATTAGTCTATTTTAGATCATAGTTTTTTTCTAGGGATTTGTAAATGTAACAACCTATATTTTGGCTTTAGAAGGTTAGAACTTTGATTTTTACTTAAATCTTAGTGATTCATTGATTAGTGTTTGTTGGTTTTAGTTAGAATCATATATACATTTGTTATGCATACATATGCATCTATTCATGTGTTGTGGGATATTATTTTTATTGTTATATGTTTATGATGATGATAGTTTTGTGATTTGTTTAAACATGCAAATTGAAATTTGGAACTTTGGTATGTGGATACTAGCTAAAAATTATGTATAATAGATGCAAGGCATCATGTAAATAAACATGCATTTATTTATTGAGCATTAATAAAAATAAGGATTCTCATATGTAATTGTAATGTATATGCATGGATATGAGCTATGCGATATCCAAATTACTATAGTGTTGAGGTGACTAAGGCGTGACATGGCATGACAAGGCAAGGCATGGCATGGAAATGCAAGGCAAGGCATGGGAAGGAAAATCATGGAATGACATGGCAAGACAATGCAAGGTATGCCAAGGAAAGGAAATGCAAGGCATGGCATGACATGGCATTGCATGACAAGGTAAGGCATGACATGGAATGGAAAGGCAAGGCATGACATGGAATGAAAAGACAAGGCATAACAAGGAAATACATGGCATGGCATGGCAAGGCATGGGATTGCATGGAAAGGAAAGACAATGCAAGGCATGGAAAGACATCACATGGAAAGACAGGGCATGTCAAAGAAAAGGAAGGCAATGCGAGGCATGGCATGGCAAGACAAGCCATGGAAAGGCAAGACAAGGAAAAGCATGGCATGAGATGGAAAGGCAAGGCAATGCAAGACATGTCATGGAAGTCAAATCATGTCATGTAAAGGAAAGGCATGGTAAGACAAAAACACTTCATTGGATGGAAAGTAAATTTGTGATATAAAGTTAAGTCATATGTCCCTAGATTTTTTTTTTTTTTATTTCTTGGGATGAGAAATGTTTCTTTTTTTGTGATTCTTGTTTCATTGCAATCCACATTTTTATTTGAATTTTTTATTGCATAATGTTATGGAAATATATATATTTATTGTTGTATATGTTAAAAAGGGAAGCTACATGGAAAGACATGCAAGGAGGGATTAATCTATTTTGATCATAGTTGTGTTCTAGGGATTTGTAAATGTAACAACCTATATTTTGGCCTTAGAAGGTTAAAAATTTGATTTTTACTTAAATCTTAGTGATTCATTGCTTATTATTTGTTGGGTGTAGTTAGAATCATATAGACATTTGATATGTATACACCTGGATCTATTTATGTGTTGCAGGATATTATTTTTATTGTTATATGTTAATTATGATGATGGTAGTTTTGTGATTTGTTTAAACATGCAAATTGAAATGTGGAACTTTGGTATGTGGATAATATTTCAAAATTATGTATAATAGATGCAATGGATCGTATAAATAAACATGCATTTCTTAATTGAACATTAATACAGATAAATATTCTCATATTAAATGTGTAATGTATATTCATGGATATGAGCTATATGATATCCAAATTACAATAGTGTTGAGGTGACCATGGAATAACATGGCATGGAAAGACAAGGCATGGAATGACAAGTCAAGGAAAGGAAAGACATGGCATGGAAAGGAAAGGCATGCCATGGAAAGGCAAGGCAAGGTATGGAAAGACATGGCATGTCATGACAAGGAAAGGCATGACAAGGTATGGCATGGCAAGGCAAGGTATGACATGGCATGGAAAGACAAGGCATGGCATGGAAAGGTAAGACAAGTCATGACATGGAACGGCAAGGCACACCAAGGCATGGCATGGCATGGCATGGAAAGTGAAGGCAAGTCAAGGGAAAGATAAGGGAACGCAAGGCAAGGCAAAGGAAAGTTAAGGCTAGGAAAGCAAGGCAAGCAAAGGAAAGGCAAGGAAAGGATAGACATTGATCACATACTTTGTTGTGGACACCCAATCCACTTGGAATCTTGCACATCCATCCATTGAGTTGGCTACCTTGGAATTCACACATGTGGAGTGGTTGTATGCATGCACAGTCTTGGAGGGAACATTCCATGTGGACACTTGGAATTTGAATTGGCTTGGTGCCTATTTTTGGTGGTGTGTTCCCTTCATGGGAATTATTTGGTGCATACTACTACTATTTTTTGATGAGGGAGGATTTCTTTGGAGAGGCTAATGTCCACATGTTGTAACATGGTCAACCATGGATTGAGGAGAGATCTAACTAATTCATTATTATAATATTTTTTTGATTCATCATGGATTTAGTTAGCAAATAATAATATTATATTATATAAGAGAAGAGACTCACTCTATAAAGAATAGTTCTCTCTCTCCATTGTAAATGGTGGATAATTTGGGTATTTATGAGCTCTCCTCTTGGACTAAATTGTAGAACATTTTGGCTAGATTAATGGAGAATTTAAGGTATATTTTCATTTGATGTGAGGCTTTATTTTCACTCATATTTTATGTGTTGATTTTGTTTTAAGAAAACCTTGTAACATGTTGTGATTGCCATTATACTGAACCATGCTTCATTTTCGATAGAGTAATGTGAGGTTTCAACTCTCTTATTTCTATTGTGTTTATGTTATCCTACATGATTGTTATTATTGGTTCCTAGAGTATTAACTAGGATGGCTCTTCAGTCTTTTGTCAAATTTAGGTAATGAGAACCATTAATTGCATATGGATTTAGCACTTAACAATCTTTTCCACCTTAAGATATTTGTTAATGCGTAACACAAGTATTTTATAATAACTTTAGAAAAAACAAATTATTCTTACTTACATAGACTTCATTAACAATTTAAAAAGTAATTAATCAAATTAAATAAATTCACACATAAAATGTCGATACAATAATATTTATAAATAACATGCCATAATATATATATATATATATATATATATATATATATTGTTGGCATAGGGGCAGACCCGGGGTTCATCTCTAACAGTGCACCAATAAGCCCTAACTAATGTCCCTTTCAGCAACACCTACGAAGAAGATGCAGTCTCACCCGATGTAGCTATGGGGGGTTGCAGGACACAGATGTCTACAACCAGAGGGAAAGTAAAATGGATCCAATATAAAAACAACACGCAAAAATCGAGTTATTCTTACCAGCATTATCCTACCTGTGAAGTTATGTCTCAGATCTAACACAATAACGCATCTACATAATATCAGAAGGTAAAAGAACAAGACATCAATCACTCACATAACACAAGATATACGTGGTTCACCCTCTCCCTAGGTCTACATCCACAGAATTGTGCTTTATAATATATTAGGTGAAAGCTTATTGTTCTATCTATGCTCTTAGCTTGCATATATTTCTCTTTCTCTCTTCCTTCTATCTCCCTTTCCTGCGCACCCAGCTACAGGGTTGATCTTCGCACCCAGCTGAAGATCTTACAACATAGACTTCTCTCCCCACACAATCCTTCTCCCTCAGTAATAACAACAATAACTCATCATACCATATCCAAACCCATATCAGGTCCTCTTGACCTTTATTTATACATTACAAAATCTCACCAACAACCTTAGGTTGAAACCTAATTGTCGAAACCCTAGATAAAAAAAGCCTAGGTGTCTAAAACCCTAGGTCAACTTGATCCGCATTTTCCGAGCTTCACCAACCTATCTTTCCATCTTTCCTGCGAGGTTCTCCAAAGCATCCATCGATGGATTTTTTCTCTTGCTGAGTTGTCCACGATCCACATTTCTTTCTTATTTGTCTTCCTCGATCTCTTCGTCCAATGACTTGCTCTCTTGGACTTCGCTCTGTCTTTTCTGATTCTTTGGTCACTTCGACCTGATCTAAGTCAATTTTCCTTCCGCTTAGTTTGCGTTCCTCCTTTTATTCCTTAATATTCACTTTCTTCCATAACCAAGGGACAACATGCCCCCAACACTCACCTGTGACTCGTCCCAAGGCACTTTGATCTAAATCTTTTTGTTTTTCTTCGATTCCAGACTGCGCGGAGCAGCCTGTGCTTTCTGCTCTTTTCTTCCTCCCTGTGTGCAGACTGTATTTTCTGTGTCTGGTACCTAGTTTCAACTGCACCTAGTACCTAGACCCTTATTCTTTTTTTTCTACTACGAGCTGCGAGGTAGCTGGTTGTCATAACACAATTTCATCTGGCTTCCATTCACCATACCTTCCTTCCATTCGTCATTCAAAGTCTTCAATTACGTAACTCCTCCTTCTGTGACATAGACAACCTCATATGGCCCCAGCCAATGTGTTCTGAACTTTCCTGGGTGCTTCATGAACTTATTGTCATATACCAATACTATATCTCCTTGTTTAAAGGATTTCTTCCTGATGTGTCTGTCGTGGTAGGCCTTTTCCCTTTCCTTCTGCACCTGCTGATGGAATCCTGCAATAAATCTATCTTCTTCTAGTTCGACCAACTGTGTGAGTCTCTCTTGAATTGAGCCAGTGTCATTCATATTGGTGAATACTGCAATCCTCAAGCTAGGAACTAATTATTCCATCGGGACAACTGCTTATACCCTATAAACCAACTTACATGGAGTCTGCATTGTCAGCTTCTTACAAGTGGTTCTGTAGGCCCATAATACTGTTGGTACTCTCAGATCCCAGTCATCCCTGTTCACACTGCAAATCTTTGTCAAGGCCATTTCCAAGATCTTGTTGAAGGCTTCAACTGTCCCATTTTCTTGAGGGTGGTAGGGTGTTCTCTTTTGATGATGAACTGCAAATTCCTCAGTCAAGGCTTCAATGGCCTTATTACTAAAATGTGTGCCTTGATCTCTCATGAGGAACTTTGGGCTTCCAAACCTGGTTATGATATCATCAAATATGAAATGTGTAGCTGTATATGCACTACAATCCTTGACTTCTCTTGCTTTGACCCATCTGTTCAAGTATTATGTCGTAGTGATTATGTATCTTTCTCTGGTGCACTTCCCTAGTGGTTTTATAGGTCCCACAAAGTCAATGGCCCATTTTTCAAATGCATGTAAGGCTAGTTGGGGTGCTAAAGGCATCTCATCTCTTCTAGACAGTTTCCCAACTCATTGGCATACATCACAGGATTTGTAGTAATCCTTAGCATCCTTGTGTAAAGTGGGCCACCAGAGGCCATCTCTAAGAACTTTTTGCGCTGTTTCTTTTCCTACGTAGTGACCTCCTGCGATGCCTTCATGAGCTTCTGCTAAAATAAATGGTCATTCTGCCTCCATAACAAATCTTCTCATGATATCATTAGGTCCCATCTTATATAGCTTTTCATCTATAAGCGAGAAATATGCAGTGTGCACTACCAATTGTTTCTTCTGAATGATTATATATTAGCAAAGGGCTACCCCTATTGATAGGAACTAAACTATCTCTACGAAGTGATCATCAACCTTCCTGATGGCCAACAACTGTGCATCCGACAATGTATCCTCCAAACTAGTAGGTTCCTCTCCATGTTCCAACCTCGATAAGTGGCCAAGTCCTTTGTTCATTCTCCCTGTCTTAACCACAATCTCAAAATCATATTCCTGAAATAGAAGAAGCCATCTGCATATTCTTCCCCCCAACATTGGCTTGCTGACTAGGTATTTTAGCGCAGAATGGTAGTGAACATCTTGAAATTGTTGTAGGTGAATCCGCCTGCAGACAAGTGGATTCCCTCTTGGTCTCTAGAATCCTAAGGCAAAGATAGAAAAGTGCTTAACATGGACACTGAATTCCTTTTAGATCTAATCAAGATAATAAATGAAAGGGAAGGAGAAAGATGTGTACTTTGTTAGCGACGTTTGTCCTTGCAAAGTCCTGGCTCAACTTCGATCTTGAGCTCCATGATAGGTCCTGCAATACAAACAAAGATACAATGAACTTCCTACTCTATTGAGATTAGCTCAATCGTAGATCCATCTACTGCAGACAAACTCATATGGAACACACATAAGTTTGAAAGAAACAGGCCAAGCATTGATTATTAATGAGAACAAGTAAAAGTACTTACAATCCTTTGAATGAAGGTGCATCAGCTTCTTCCAATTCTCCTTGTCCAACCCCTTTTCTCAAATAATCTCCACTGATTGATTTGATGACATCTCACTCATGAGATAATAATTTTGATGTAATTCTCAATCTCCATTGTCTTTCTGTCAATACCACTTACAGGATCATAAGTTTGGTATCAATCTCTAGTCTCTACTCCATGTACCTTTCACCATGAGAAGGCATCCTTATATAACCTTGGAGAGGTCCAACCACTTGAGAGATATTTGGGATAAGTTGAGGATTCCTCTCCTTCAGTTGAGGATCTCCCCTAAGATCATGCCTTGACCATCTATTCGAATCCAACCACCTTCAGGAATTGAGGGATTCTTCCCTGATTTGCCTCAACAAACCCAGAATTTTCTCAGAAAAGGGATAGCACTCCCCCGAAAGGGGGAAGAGGGTGTTAAAAAACTCCCCCAAAGAGGATTAGGGAGTGATATCACTCCCTGACAGTGGGTAGGGAAGCGCTCCTCTCCAAAATTCATTTTTTGAGTGGTTTTTCCAATGGCAAAAGGCTTGTACTTCCTGTGAAGTGATTTCTCTTCTTCCAAACTAACCTTTGAGGTGTCTTAAGTGTCTTTATGATGTCGTTAGAGGAATGACATAGGAAATATGGAAGTATGATGTTTGTGGCACTTGCAACACTTATAGTCAATATGCGACACTTGCGGACAAGATGCGACACTTACAACACTCGTAATGACGACAATTGTGACACTATTGAAGTGAGTAATTTTGAGGTGTAACAGATTGCCCCCCAAAGTATGAATTTAGAAGACGATGATGAATGGAGTACTTTTTAGACTTTTTCGAGAAAGGGTATAGATGAAGAGAAACCGGAAAAAGCTGCACACAACCATCAAACAAATATTATGACATGTTTCAAACCCAAGGCAGGCATACCTATGCTTAAGTGATAAAGACTTTTTAGGTATGGCTGCCATAATATACACAGTGGATCCATAATTATATTGATAAAAGATATAGCCACTAAATATACAATGTGGATCTATACTCCTATGACTTGAACTGATCGTAGCCATGAAGAATACACAGTGGATCTACGAGATGACAAGACATAGCCATGACCAATACAAAGTGGATCTATGTAATAGTATATGTGTCATAGTTCAAAAGAACTCCTTCGCAACCTAGGAAAAGTATACATGAGAGTGAAAAATCAACCCAGGGTCTTCTTACTGATCCTGATGTAGTATGAATCTAACCATGTCAATAGATGTCCTGATGTTGAAAATGGTAGAAACCACTTGATTGCCAGTCAGTGATGTAAATTGTTAACAAGCACGAGGGAGGTCACCATTGATGTCAATGATTCCCAAGGTACTCTAGTACATTCCAACGAATGTGAATGGATGAGCTGAAGTCGAACATCGATGGAATCACCCAATCAGGGGTCAATGATGTAAACCCACTGTCGGACATGAGGAGGCCTGCCATTGAGGCATGGAGGTCCCAAGGTACTAACTGGTTTCTAAGTCTAGTTCCTAGATAATGTGTTGAATTCAATATGAATAGACCCGTCGAAGGAGGGACTTGATGTATCCCCCATCAATGACACGAAACTAACACAGAGATGTAATTGGTAGATCAAATGAGCATGGACTGACATGGGTATTGAAACAAGATATTTGTGATGGCTAAATCTCAAGGCAGATACTTCCCTTGAACACTGAAGCACATCAGTAGAAACATGACATGGATGAAAACTTGATAATGCAGTGGATGCCATGTCTTTCTTCAGGTGACCCAAAGGAGTAAAAGAAACTCAGAGTATTGGCTTAGTGTAGAGGTTCAATGGATTATAATGCGTGCAAAGACAAAGTGTCGTGTTCAAGGGCGACTGTAAGAGTTACTGGTAGTGTTCTCAAAAAACTGCTTGGCTTGCTTCTTTCAATTTTTCCCCCATCCAGATAGACGAGTACCTCTTTTTAAATTTAATGAGCTCGAGGAGGGTAACACATGCTCGATATGACTCACCTTCAGTAAGTCCCTCTTCCTTTGTTTAACGAACTGGAAGAAGTAAGGGTTCAATCTCATATGGGCCCTTCAATGCATGATCGTTTAACGAGTCCAGAGAAGGTAAAATCAGTGGTTTTTCATATTTAGAGAGTCTGAAAACAACTTAAAGACAACTCCAATGTTGTCCTTTCTCATAATATTAGTCTTACAAGGCCGAAAAAGAGATAAAATATCACTCTAAATATGCCCTTTCAAACCTTTTAATGAGTGGAAAAGGAAGCAAGATCACTTGGCAATATTTTCATGTTTAGAGAGTCTGAAAAGAGCTCAAAGACGACTCCAAGGGGTTCCTTTTTCATATACCCATGCAAGTCCAAAAAAGTGATAAAATTCTACTAAGTTATATTCTCATGTTTTTTCGAGCACGAGAAAGAAAAAATACTAAGCTCAGTATGCCTCCAGCTTGAAAGCTAGTGGCTTAACTCTAGAATGATCATCAAAGGCTGGAGAAATGCCCTCCAAGCTTCAATTCATTCACTGACTTTGAGGTTGTCACCAATTTCTCTACTAGATTGAGAAAAAGGATAAGGGTGGAAGAAATGAAGGTTCAAGAGAAGTGATTGTTTCATTTTTTAACGAGCTTGACACAAAAAAAGAACTATGCTTAGGGCTCCGGGTTCAATCCCCAGATTGTCGTTTCATTTTTTAATGAGCTTGCTACAGAGAGGAAGACTATGCTCAAGGTCTCTATTTCATTTTTTAACGAGATTTCTATAGAGAGAAGAAACTGTTCTTGTGACCTCTGTTTCATTTTTTAAGGATGTTTCCATAGAGAAGAGAAAACTATGATCAGGGACTCTTCTTGATCATGGCTTCCAAGAAAATAACGCTCTAGAAGAACACCATGTCAAGGGACAAAATTCAATCATGGCTTCCAAGAGATCTTTACTAGATGGAAGAAAATCACTCTAGAAGGAACACATGTCGAGGTCCGCAATAGGGGTAAGGAGATCAGGCTCCAATAACCCTACCGAAGAGATCACCATGTTAACTTCTGGATCCAAATCATCAGGAGTCGAAGTCATGGGAGGTAAAGCCACATAATTGACATGTGGTGGGGGCGATACTGTCATCATATAAGAACCATTCAGGGAGGTAATCCAGTCAGGACCGATGAAGGAAAGTTGATTAACAGTCACAATTTTTCCATCGTGAGGGAAATATATCACATGAAAAAGAGTGGACACAATAGCTTTCATGGAATAGACATAATCCCGCCCAAGGAGTAAAGCAAAATCCAAGGGGTCTTAGACTACCATGACATCAATAAAGACAGTTTTCCCGCCCAAAGTTATCAGAAACTGAGGAAGGGTCCCTAAATTTTGACTAGTTCTTCTGTTAAAAGCTAACAGATTCTATGTAACCAACGCAAACTGAGGACAACCCAAAGTGTGCCAAGAAACATAGGACAAAATACTAAAGGACGCACCTTCATCTATCAACGTTTGAGAAATGTCTCAACCACAAACTTGTACTATAATATGGAAAGGAATGTGAGAGGGAAGACGAGGTCCAGTTAGCACACCCCAATAAAAAAGGATAGCCTCATTTCTTGTAGGGGGTTTCGCGGCAGAATGAGGAATGTACCCCAGCATGGTAGATTCTGTATCAACAAGAAAAATGTGGGCAATATTGGGTTTACTCTCTAGAGGGAGAGTAGGATCAACCGATGATGGGATCGAATCAAACACATAGGCACTCTTCAGAGGAAGGTTGGGACTGACCAAGGAAGGGACTAGATCATCCACTTTGGCACTTGTTAAAGGAGGAGTGGGATCGAACGATGACAGAATCGGATCGACCACTTGGGTTTCATTCTCCAATGGGAGAATGGGGTCGATAGGTGGAAACAGATCGACCGCTTTGGTGTCACTCTCTAACGGGAGAGTGGGATCGACCGAGGACGAAAACAGATCGACTACTTGGGTTACACTCTTTTGATGAAGAGTAGGGTTGATCGATGACAGAACCAGATCAACTACTTCGGTGAGTGGTTCAACCGAGGATGAAACTAGATTGACCACATGATCAACCGGATTGACTAGGGATGGAACCAGATTGATCAATCCATCAACTAACGATGGGTTGGGAGAAATCTTATGACAACCTTTTGGAAGTTGAAGTTTTTCCAAAAGAGAAGAAGCCTCATCCATACGAGGAAAAAGGTGAGAATAATGATCACCTTTGCATAACATGCAAGGGAATTTGACAATTGTCTTCTTCTTACCAACCTTAATGTCACTAGTTGTTGGGGTATCATAGACATGACTGACAGAGGCCAATGATGTGGAGGACCACATTTCTAAGACCTTGGGAATACCAGGGAAATCCCTCAAAAAGTGGTCACCCTTACAAATATTGCAAGGGAATTTGGGTTTCAGATTCTTCATTTTAATCTTGTTGACCTCAACAACACTCCCAATACTATTAAAAGTAGCTAGTTGTTTGGATTCAACATCTAATGTTGTTGGAGCCTTGGTCTTTTTCAGGTTCTTCTTCTTCTTCTCTTTCCATTTCTTCTTCTTCTGATCAACCTGGTTACTTGCTTTAGAGCTTTCACTAGGCGAAGAAGGAGAAAGGGAAGGAGACTTAATGGGTGAAGAAGGCAAAAAATTGACATGAGGTTGATGTGTGGGTGGTGTATTGACATATAAAGTATTACGTGCAGTTGAAACATTGGGAGGATTCGAGATCATCGGAGTGTGGAAAAACCAAACCGATAATCCGATGGTGAGTCCCGAAAGACTCAGTGTTGCAATGTACGGAGGACCAAAGTTTCCAAAAGAATGTGAGGTATAAGGTTCCCCAGGAGAAGGGGTTTCTCCATTGGTACTCTTAGGATTTGATTCCATTAACACTGAATCGACGTAAGGTCCACTAAGTAACACAACTGACACATGCTATGAATCTGAGAAGCAAACAAGCAAACAAAACCTTCCCACAATGAAACCACTAGTTGGTGATGAAATCCAATGTCGTGAGATCAAAATAAGAAGGGGTGGGGATAGAGCAGGTGGATCAGTTACGTTGGTGACCTACTTAATGGAATTACGCCTTGGTGCAAGATTCCACGCAGTAATTGTGGATTTACCCTCCAAGGAGCCTGAGTGAGTTTGACCAACGTCTGTTCCAGGTACAATGAGACTTCCCTTCACCGTCACCTCATGTAAGACCCTAAATATTATGGCTACTAAGGTCACCAATTCGCAGTCAACCCCTAGGCAGGTACATTCGACAGTCTGATCCAAACGTATGGGAAGTATAACAAGTCTGAAATCAACTCAAGAGGCTCCCACACATAATCGTGGGTATACCCTCAAGTGACCCCCAATATACGATCTGACCACTACAAACAGTTGAACCACGGAGGGCTAATCTCCATAACTCTCTCAAATGTGACCTCGTGCGTAACCCTTGTGTGAGAGGGGGATCCCTGAAAGCCTATACGACAATTGGATTTTCTCTCCCTATCACAAGATGCTAATTTTGTTTGATATCTTTGGAAAGTTATCCTTTCAACCTATTCCGAAGACCTACACCTTAAACTAAGGTAGGTTTTCTAAAAAAGATGTAAAAAAGTCTGATAAATTTTAGTTAAGCGTTGATTTTAGTGGCTTTTTTTTACTCAAAGGTGTATGAGAGTGAAGACTGATGATATTATGACTCAGTTCCCAAAACATGCATAAGAAATGATAAGCAATCTTTTCTTTCAATGAATGTCTAATTAAGGGAAGGAGAAGGATTTTCCTTTCACTGTCAAACACTAAGATGAAATGACCTCATGCAATAGTCCTCAATAAGGAATCCAATGCAATGATAAAATGTTTGTATGTGATTGATAACCAGTAGATGTAAATCTTCTTATCCGAATCAGACTTCAAGAGTTGTGAGATTTAAGCAATCTGGAAGCAAACTTGACATAAACCAAAACACACCCTTGTTATGATCAAACAAGAAACAGAAAGCCAAAAACTCAAAAGGAAGGAGAAAGAGCTTGGAAAAGATGACTCAAAGATCAGAAAGAAAAGTACAAAATACCTTTGAAACTCCTTACAACGTTTTCACTCATTCAAATAAACGAGAAGAAAATGATAAAATGACTCCAAATCGTGAAGGACAAATTGCAAAGTAAGGACAAATGTCAAAAAATCCAAACAAAAGAGGATGAATTCTAAGAAATAAGGTGTTTGAAAGCCAATACCAAGATGTACTGAGATTATGAGACCCTGAGCAAGTGCAAAGGAAAAAAACTGAACCCAGAAAATTGAAAAACTGGAGGGTTTTTCACTGAAAATGGGATAGTGCTTTGGTGTAAGGGGTACCAGAGCGCTCCAACACTCTGTGTAAGGGAACCAGGGAGTGTTGGTGCTCTGCTAGAAAGGGCAGGGAAGCTGTCTTCTACAAAATCTCATAAAAGTTCCTAGAAACTCAAAAAATCAAGAAAATTCAGTCAATCAGGGTGATCATGATGATATAAATAGGCAATCAAACCAATCTAAAAATAAAAAAGACAATATGGAGAATATCAAATCAGTGGGTAAAGGGCCAAAACAATATCTTGGAATGGAAACAAAAATCAGAGCTCCTCCCCAGTGGAGTCGCCAATTTTTGTTGTAGATGAATCCCCTTGTGGACAAGTGGATTCCCTCTTGGTCTCTAGACTCCTAAGGCCAAGATAGAAAAGTGTTTAACATGGACACTGAATTACTTTTAGATATAATCAATCTAATAAATAAAAGAGAAGGAGAAATATATGTACCTTGTTAGAGACGTTTGTCCTTGCAAATTCCTGGCTGAGCTTCGATCTTGAGCTCCCTGATAGGTCCTGCAAAACAAACAAAGATACAATGGACTTCCTACTCTACTGAGATTAGCTCAATCATAGATCCATCTACTGTAGACAAAATCATATGGAACAAGCATAAGTTTGAAATAAACAGGCCAAGCATTGATTATTAATGAGGACAACTAAAAGTACTTACAATCCTTTGAATGAAGGTGCAACATCTTCTTCCAGTTCTCCTTGTCCAACCCCTTTGCTCAAATAATCTCCACTGATTGCTTTGATGAAATCTCACTCATGAGATCATAAGTTTGATGTAATTCTCAATCTCCATTGTCTTTCTGTCAATACCACTTATAGGATCATAAGTTTGGTATCAATCTCTAGTCTCTACTCCATGTACCTTTCACCATGAGTGTTACACCTCTACTCCATGTACCTTTCACCATGAGTGTTACACCTCAAAATTACTCACTTTGATAGTGTCGCAAGTGTCGTCATTATGAGTGTTGTAAGTGTCGCATCTTGACTATAATTGTTGCAAGTGTCACAAACAGTATGCTGCCATGTTTCCTATGTCGTGCCACTAATGACATCACAAAGACACTTAAGACACCTCAAAGGATAGTTTGGAAGAATAAAAATCACTTGACAAGAAGTACAAGCATTTTGCCATTAAGAAAATCACTAAAAAAATGATTTTTGGAGAGGAGCGCTCCCCTACCCACTGTTAGGGAGCGTTGGTGCACCCTGAGCCTCTTTGGGGAGTGTTTGAGCGCCTTGTGCACCCCTTTGGGGGAGAGCTACCTTATTTTGAAAAAATTATGGTTTTGTTGAGGTGAATTAGGGAAGAATCCCTCAATTCCTAAAGGCAGTTGGATTCGAATAGATGGTCAAGGCAAGATCTTAGGGGAGATCCTCAATTGAAGGAGAGGAATCATCAACTTATCCCAAATATCTCTCAAGTGGTTGGACCCCTCCAAGGTTATATAAGGAGGCCTTCTCATGGTGAAAGGCAGAATAGAGACTAGAGTTTGATACCAAACTTATGATCCTATAAGTGGTATTGACAGACAATGGAAATTTGGAATTACATAAAACTTATGATCTCATGAGTGAGATGCCATCAAAGTAATCAGTGGAGATTAATTGAGCAAAGGGGTTGGACAAGGAGAACTGGAAGAGGCTACTACACCTTCATTCAAAGGATTGTAAGTACTTTTACTTGTTCTCATTAATATAATCAATGCTTGGCCTATTTCTTTCAAGCTTGTACTTGTTCTATATAAGTTTGTCTACAGTAGATGGATCTATGATTGAGCTAATCGTAGTAGATTAGGAAGTCCATTGTATCTTTGTTTGTTTTGCAGGACCTATCAAGGAACTCAAGATCAAAGCTCAGCCTCGGCTTTGCAAGGACAAACGTTGTTCATAAGGTGCATATATTTCTCCTTCTCTTTCTTTAATTAGCTTGATTATATATAAAAGGAAGTCAGTTTCCGTGTTAAGCACCTTATGTCTTGACCTTAGGAGTTTAGAGACCAAGAGGGAATCCACTTTTCCGCAGGGGGATTCACCTACAACAGAAATTGGCAACTCCACTAGGGAGGAGCTCTGATTTTTGTTTCCTTTCCCAGATTTTGTTTTATCCCTTTTCCCACTCACTTGACCTTCTCCATGATGTGTCTTTGATCCTTAGATATTATTGATGGCTTTTGGTTCATCTCACACTAGATTTTTGCATTTTTCCTGAGTTTTTTTTTATTTTCTAGGAAAAATTCCGAGTTTTTAGAGGCCAAAGCTCCCTTTCCCTTAGCACTAGGGAATTGGCACTCCCTTGCAGTCTTCCACAGAGTCTTGGAGCTCTTTGTGTCCCCTTTTGGGGGAGCGCTACCCCATTTTCTGCAAAAATCTTCTTAAAAATTGGTTTTTTCTCAGTCTTTTTGCTGACTCATCTGCTCAGGGTTCATGCTATCTTAGTGTGGCCTTGCTTAGCCTCCAATTCTTTGACTTCTAAGGATTAATTATCTCTTGTTTGGATTTTTTAAATTTTTCCTTACTTTGCAATAACTCTTTGTCCTTCACGATTTGGAGACAATTTGTCATTTTCTTCTCATTTATCTGAGTGAGTGAAAACTTTGTAAGGAGTTTCAAAGGTCTTTTGCACTTTTCTTTCTGATCTTTGAGTCATGTTGTCCAATCTCTTTCTCCTTCCTTTTGAGTTTTTGGCTTTTTGTTTCTTGTTTGATCATAACAAGGGTGTCTTTTGGTTTATGTGAAGTTTGCTTCCAGATTGCTTAAATCTCACAACTCTTGAAGTCTGATTAGCATAAGAAGCTTTACATCTACTAGTTATCAGTCACATACAAACATTTTAGCATTGCATTAGATTCCTTATTGAGGAATATTGCATGAGGTCATTTCATCTTGGTGTTTGACAGTGAAATGAAAATCCTTCTCCTTCCCTTAATTAGACATTCATTGAAATAAAATATTGCTTATCATTTCTTATGCATGTTTTGGGAACTGAGTCATAATATCATCAGTCTTCACTGTCATACACTTCTGTGCAAGATACTATATATATAAAATATGCAGAATAGAAATAAAATGCTAGAAATGGCAGAATAACAGTAAAATATCCAGCATAATCTTCACAATACACAGAAATGATATACGAAATAGCAATAGAAAAGCACTTTGATTCAGAAAGCAATGTTCATA
>ML810854.1:116963-151348 GCA_009831015.1 Picea engelmannii
TGTTGTTGTTTATGTTCCCCAAGGGTTAGGTATTCAAGGGTTCTACAGACAAGGGTTTGCCCTGTGCTATAACTCTCTGATATACGTGCGGGATCCAACAATAGTACTTGGCCCAATATCTCAGGGCACTAACTAAGGAGGATAGACCATACCCTTATCCGTACTAACCGACTACCCAGGTACTAGAGAGTATCTTCCCGAGTGTTGTTCTCGGCGACACTATAGCAGTCCGACGGCCGATAGGTTTATCTAAAGAGGGCTTCAGGAAATCTAGGCCGATCCGTACACAGGTGCTGTCTGATGCGCTACCACTCAAAGGGGTACCAACATGGGTTACAAGGGTGGCCAACAGATGTGTGCTTAAGAACCACTTGTATTTCCTGCATGTATGAATCCCTCAGCCATGGGTTTATGCACATAACGACAGATCTCTGTGGCTTAAAGACGTCAGAATACGTCTCTACCCTGAAAAACAAATACCCACAATTTCTGCCAAGGAAAGTGCTCTGATACCACTTGCAAGATACCAGATATATAAAATATGCAGAACATAAATAAAATGCTAGAAATGGCAGAATAACAGTAAAATATCCAGCATAATCTTCACAATACACAGAAATGATATACGAAATAGCAATAGAAAAGCACTTTGATTCAGAAAGCAATGTTCACAGGCCTCTTCGAGGGGTCAACCTCCAGTCGAGTAGCTCTCTGTTACGATAATCTCCAAGCTAGGGTTTTCATACCCTCGACCCTTATTTATACTAAATATGTCTATTAAGAGAAGCATCTAGAGGAAGATCCTTGTAGAAGCGAAAGCTTCTATTAGGTCTTCTTACATCCGCCTTATTCTATTTTATTGAAAGGTCTTATTAATATTGACCTTTATTACATCCGAATACATTGATCTACCTATGTGCGGGTTAGGACCTTAACATTCTGAGTAAACAAAAGCCATTAAAATAAACGATTAAGTAAAATTTATCAGACTTTTTACATCTTTGTTAGCAAACCTACATTAGTTTAAGGTGTGGGGCTTTGGAATAGGATGAAAGGATAAATTTCCAAATCTATCAAACAAAATTAGCATCTTGCAATAGGGAGAGAAAATCCAATTGTCGTATAGGATTTCTGGGATCCCCCTCTCACACAGTGGTTACGCACGAGGTCACATTTGGGAGAATTATGGAGATTATCCCTCCGTTGTTCAACTATTTGTAGTGGTTGGATCATATATTGGGGGTCACTTGAGGGTATACCCATGATTATGTGTGGGATCCTCTTGAGTTGATTTCAGACTTGTTATCCTGCCCATACTTTCTGAATGGACTGTCGACTGTACCCGCCCAGGGGCTGACTGCGAATTGGTGACTTTAGTAGCCATAATCTTTAGGGTCTCACACAAGGTGATGGTGAAGGGAAGTCTCACCATACCTGGAATAGATGTTGGTCAAACTCACTTGGGCTCCTTGGAGAGTAAATCCACAATTACTGCGTGGAAGCTTGCACCAAGGTGTAAGTCCATTAAGCAGGTCACCAACGTAACTGATCCACCCACTCTATCCCTGCCTCTTCCTATTTTGATCTCGCGACGTTGGATTTCATCACCAACTAGTGGTTTCATTGTGGGAAGGTTTGTTTGATTGTTTTCTTCTCAGATTCATAGCGTGTGTTGATTGTGTTACTTAGTGGTCCTTAGGTTGAGTCAGTGTTAATGGCATCCAATCCCGAGAGTACCAATGGAGGAACCCCTTCTTCTGGGAACCTTATATCTTTCCTTATTTTGGAAACTTTGGTCCTTTGTACATTGCCACACTGAGTCTTCTGGGACTCACCATTGGATTACCGGTTTGGTTGTTCCTCACTCTGATAATCTCGAATCCTCCTAATGTTTCAACTACACCTAATACTTTAGATGCTAGTACACCACCCACACATCAACCTCATGTCGAATTTTCTCCTTCTTCACCCATTAAGCCTCCTTCCCTTTCTCCTTCTTCGCCTAGTGAAATCTCTAAAGCAAATAGCCAGGTTGATCAGAAGAAGAAGAAATGAAAAGAGAAGAAGAAGAAGAGCCCGAAAAGGACCAAGATTACAACAACATCAGATGTTGAATCCCAACAACCAGCTACTGTTAATAGTACTGTGAGTGTTGATGAGGTCAACAAGATTAAAATGAAGAATCCAAAACCCAAATGCCCTTGCAGTCTTTGTAAGGGTGACCACTTTCTAAGGGATTCCCCTAGTATTCCTAAAGTCTTAGAAATGTGGTCCTCCACGTCATCGACCTCTGCCGATAATGTTGATGATACACCGTCAACTAGTATTCTCAAATTGTCAAATTCCCTTACATGTTATGCAAAGGTGATCAATATTCTCACCTTTGTCCTCGTATGGACGAGGCTTCTTCTCTTTTGGAAAAAATTCAACTTCCAAAAGCTTATCGTAATATTTCCCCCAACCCATCGTTAGTTGATGGACTAGTCAATCTGGTTCCATGCCCGGTCAGTCCGGTTGATCAGGTGGTCAATCTATTTTCCTCCTTGATTGAACCACAAACCCAAGTAGCTGATCCAGTTCCATCATCGGTCATCCCCACTCTTCATATACAGAGTGAAACCCAAGTGGCTGATCCAGTTTCTTCATCAATCAGTCCCACCCTTCATTTGAATAGTGTTAAAGTGGTCGATTTGGTTCTGTTCTCATTCGATCCCACTCTCCTGTTAGAGAGTGACACCAAAGCGGTCGATTTGTTTCCACCCATTGACCCCATTCTCCCCTTGAAGAATGAAACCCAAGTGGTCGATTCGATTTTGTCATCGGTCGATCCCACTCCTCCTTTGAAGAGTGACAAAGTGGCTAATCCAGTCCCTTCCTCGGCCAGTCCAACCCTTCATCCGAAGAATGACAAACTGGTTGATCCGATCCCATCATCGATCATTCCCACTCTTCCTCTGAAGAGTGCCTATGTGGTCTATTCGATCCCATCACCGGTCGATCCTACTCTCCCTCTAGAGAGTAAACCCGATACTTCCTACGTTTTTCACGTTGATACAGAATTTACCGTGCTGGGGGCATTCCTCATTCTCTCGCAAAACCCCCTCCAAGCAATGAAGCCATCCTTTTTGATTGGGGTGCGCTAACTGGACCTTGTCTTCCCTCTCACATTCCTTTCCAAATTATAGTACAAGTTTTTGGTTGGGATGTTCCTCAAACGATGATAGATGAAGGTGCGTCCATTAGTATTTTGTCCTTTGTTTCTTGGCACACTTTGGGTTGTCCTTAGCTTGCGCCAGTTACACAAAATCTGTTAGCTTTTAACAGAAGAACTAGTCAACCTTTAGGGACCCTTCCTCAGTTTTTGGTACCTTTGGGAGGGAAAACTATATTTATTGATGTCATGGTAGTCTGAGACCTCTTGGATTTCACTTTACTCCTTGGGCGGGATTATGTCTATTCCATGAAAGATATTGTGTCCACTCTTTTCCGTGTGATATCTTTCCCTCACGATGGAAGAATTGTGACTATTAATCAACTTTCATTCATCGGTCCTGACTGGATTACCTCCCTGAATGGTTCTTATATGACAACAATATCACCCTCGCCGCATGTCAATTATGTGGCATTGTCTCCCATGACTTCAAATTCTAATGATTTGGATCCATTAGTTGACATGGTGATCTCTTCGGTAGGGTTATTGGAACCTGATCTCCTTACCCCTATCGTGACCCTCGACATGTGTTCCTTCCAGAGTCAATTTCTTCCATCCAGTGAAGATCTCTTGGAAGCCATGACCGAGTTTTGTCCCTTGACATGGTGTCCTTCTAGAGCATTATTCTCTTGGAAGCCATGATCAAGAAGAGTTCATGAGCACAATTTTTCTTCTCTGTGGCAATCTCATTAAAAAATGAAACAAAAGATTTGAGCATAGTTTTCCTCTCTGTAGCAAGCTCGTTAAAAAATGAAACAATAATCTGGCGATTGAACCCGGAGCCCTGAGCATAGTTCTTTTTCTGTGTCAAGCTCATTAAAAAATGAAACATAAGCTTTGGGCATAGTTTTCCTCTCTGTAGCAAGCTCGTTAAAAAATGAAACAAAAATCTGGGGATTGAACCCAGAGCCCTGAGCATAGTTTGTTTTCTGTGTCAAGCTCGTTAAAAATGAAACAATCAACTCTCTTGAACCTTATTTTCATCCACTCTTATCCTTTTCCTCCATCTAGTAGATAAATTGGTGACAACCTCAAAGGCGGTGAATGAATTGAAGCTTGGAGGGCATGTCTCCAACATTTGATGATCATTCTGGAGTTAAGCCACTAGCTTTCAAGCTAGGGGCATACCGAGTTTAATCTTTGTTCTTTCTCATGCTAAAAAAAACATGAGAATGTAATCGAGTAGAATTTTATCACTTTTTCGGACTCGCATGGCTATACGAAAAAGGAACCCCTTGGAGTCGTCTTTGAGCTCTTTTCAGACTCTCTAGAAATGAAAAGATTGCCGAGTGATCTTGCTTCCTTTCCCACTCATTAAAAGGTTTGAAAGGGCATCTTTAGAGTGATAATTTATCTCTTTTTCAGCCTTGTGAGACTAACATTACAAAAAAGGACAACTTTGGAGTCGTCTTTAAGTTGTTTTCAGACTCTCTAAATATGAAAAACCACCGAGTTTACCTTCTCTGGACTCGTTAAACAATCATACATTGAAGAGCCCATATGGGACCGAATCCTTACTTCTTCCAATTCGTTAAATAAAGGAAGAGGGACTTACCAAAGGTGAGTCATATCGAGCATGTGTTACCCTCCTCGAGCTTGTTAAATTAAAAAGAGGTACTCATCTATCTATATGGGGGGAAAATTGAAAGAAGCAAGCCAAGTAGTTTTTTAGAACACCACCAATAACTCTTATGGTCTCCCTTGAACATGACACTTTGTTTTTGCACACATTTTAATCCACTGAACCTCTACACTGAGCCAATCCTTTGAGTTTCTTTTACTCCTTTGGGTCACCTGACGAAAGTCACAGCATCCACTACATCATCAAGTGTTGGTCCATGTCATGTTTCTACTGTCGTGCCTCAATGTTCAAGGGAAGTATCTGCCTCGAGAGTCATCCATCAAAAATATCTTGTTTCAATACCTGTGTCAGTCCATGTTCATTTCATCTACCAATTACATCTCTGTGTCTATTTCATGTCATTGATGGGGGAATACATCAAGGCCCTCCTTCGACGAGTCTATTCCTGTCGACTTCAACACATTATCCAGGAACTAGACTTAGAAACCAGTTAGTACCTTGGGACCTGCATGCCTCAATGACAGGCCTCCTCATGTTCGACAATGGGTTTACATCATTGAACTCTAATCAGATGATTCCATGGATGTTCGAATTCAGCTCATCTATTCACATTTGTCGAAATGTACTAGAGTACCTTTGGAATGATTGACATCAATGGTGATCTTCCTCACACTTGTTAACGGTTTACATCATTGACTGGTAATCAAGTGGTTTCTACCATGTTCGACATCAAGACATATATTCACATGGTTAGATTCATACTACATCGGGATCGGTAAGAATACCCTGGGTTAAGTCATCACTCTTATGCATACTTTTCTCAGGTTGCGAAGGAGTTCTTTTGAACTATGACACATATACTGTTACATAGATCCACTTTGTATTGGTCGTGGCTATGTCTTGTCATCTCGTAGATCCACTATGTATTCTTCATGGCTACGATCAGTTCAGGCCATAGGAGTATAGATCCACATTGTATCTTTAGTGGATATACCATTTTTATCAATATAATTATGGATCTGCAGTGTATTTTATGGTGACCATACCTAAAAAGTCTTTATCACTCAAGCATAGGTATGTCTGCCTTGGGTTTTGAAACATGTCATAATATTTGTTTGATGGTTGTGTGCATATTTTTTCGGTCTCTCTGTGTCCATAACCTTGCTCAAAAAATTCTACAAAGTAATTCAGTCATCATCGTCTTCTAACTTCATACTTTGGGGGGCAATCTGTTACACCTCAAAATTACTCACTTTGATAGTGTCGCAAGTGTCGTCATTATGAGTGTTGTAAGTGTCGCATCTTGTCCACAAGTGTTGCATATTGACTATAATTGTTGCAAGTTTCACAAACAATATGATTCCATCTTGCCTATGTCATGATGCTAATGACATCACAAAGACGCTTAAGACACCTCAAAGGATAGTTTGGAAGAAGAAAAATAACTTGGCAAGAAGTACAATCCCTTTGCCATTAAGAAAATCACTAAAAAATTGAGTTTTGGAGAGGAGCACTCCCCTACCCACTGTTAGGGAGCGTTGATGCACCCTGAGCCTCTTTAGGGAGTGTTTGAGCACCATGTGCACCCCTTTGGGGGAGCACTACCCTCTTTTGAGAAAATATTGGGTTTGTTGAGGCGAATTAGGGAAGAATCCCTCAATTCCTGAAGGTAGTTGGATTCGAATAGATGGTCAAGGCAATATCTTAGGGGAGATCCTCAACTGAAGGAGAGGAATCCTCAACTTATCCCAAATATCTCTCATGTGGTTGGACCCCTCCAAGGTTATATACAGAGGCCTTCTCATGGTGAAAGGCAAAATAGAGACTAGAGTTTGATACCAAACTTATGATCCTATAAGTGGTATTGACAGACAATGGAAATTTGGAATTACATCAAACTTATGATCTCATGAGTGAGATTCCATCAAAGAAATCAGTGGATATTGATTGAGCAAAGGGGTTGGACTAGGAGAACTGGAAGAGGCTGCTGCACCTTCATTCCAAGGATTGTAAGTACTTTTACTTGTTCTCATTAATATAATCAATGCTTGGCATGTTTCTTTCAAACGTGTACTTGTTCTATATAAGTTTGTCTATAGTATATGGATCTATGATTGAGCTAATATCAGTAGAGTAGGAATTCCATTGTATCTTTGTTTGTTTTGCAGGACCTATCAAGGAACTCAAGATCGAAGCTCATCCTGGGGTTTGCAAGGACAAACATCATTCATAAGGTACATATATTTCTCCTTCTCTTTCTTTCATTAGCTTGATTATATCTAAAAGGAAGTTAGTGTCCATGTCTAGCACCTTCTGTCTTGGCCGTACGAGTTTAGAGACCAAGAGGGAATCCACTTGTCCGCAGGGGGATTCCTCTACAACACTTATATAACCTTTGAGAGGTCCAACCACTTGAGAGATCTTTGGGATAAGTTTAGGATTCCTCTCCTTCAGTTGAGGATCTCCCCTAAGATCATGCCTTGGCCATCTATTCTAATCCAACCACCTTCAGGAATTGAGGGATTCTTCCCTGATTTGCCTCAACAAACCTAGAATTTGCTCAGAAAATGGGTAGCACTCCCCCAAAAGGGTGCACAGGGTGCTCAAACACTCCCCCAAAGAGGCCTAGGGAGCTCCAGTACTCCTTGACAATGGGTAGGGGAGCGCTCCTCTCCAAAATTCATTTTTTGAGTGGTTTTTCCAATGGCAAAGGGCTTGTACTTCCTGTCAAGTGATTTATCTTCTTCCAAACTAACCTTTGAGGTGTCTTAAGTGTATTTATTATGTCGTTAGAGGCATGACATAGGAAATATGGAAGTATTATGTTTGTGACACTTGCAACACTTATAGTTAAGATGCAACACTTACAACACTCATAATGACGACACTTGCAACACTATCGAAGTGAGTAATTTTGAGGTGTAACAAAAGTTTTCTCCCAACAAGTAGTGGTGGAATTTATGCAGCACGTACACCATGGCTAACCCTTATGTTTCAGTGGTAGTGTAGTTTATCTCGACTATAGAGAGATTTCTGCTAGCAAAGGCTAACGGGTGGTCAATATCTCTTGCTCTAGGTTGTGCTAATACAACTCCTAATGCAGTAGAGGATGCATTAATGTGCACATGGAATTCCTTACTCTAATATGGAAAAACCAAAATAGATGCAGTAACCATTTTTTGTTTCAGTGTGTCGAAGCTCTATTGGCATTCTTCTATCCATTTAAAATGACAATCTTTCTTCAAAATGTTCTCCATAGGTGTTGTAATCTATGCATATCCCTTAATGAACTTCTTGTAATATCCAATATGTCCCAACAGAGTGCACAACTGTCTAGCCGAAGTAGGAGGGGGTAAATCAACAATAATGGCAATCTTATATGGATTTACCAACAACCCCTACTTACACACAGTGTGGCCTAGCAGCACTCCAAAGGGTGAAAAGAAAATGCATTTCTTCAGGTTCAGGGAAATCTGACATTGTCTGCATTTATCCAACATTAGTCTTAAACATTCAATATGATTTTGAAACAAGCTAAAAATAGTCTAATCATCAAAATAGGCTTCCAGGAATTTATGTAAGAAATCCTTGAATTCTTCGACCACCACCCTAGAAAAGATGGTTGGTGCATTCTTCAATTCAAATGGCATCACTTTGTATTAGTAGGATCCCCATTCTATGGAAAATGTGGTCTTATGGTGATCTTCCTTGGCAATCCTAATCTGATGGCATCCTGAAAATCCATCTGTAAAAGAATATACCTTTTGTCCTCCTACATTATCTAGCACTTCATGTCAGGCTGCTAAATTGAAGCTTTTAAGTGACCTGAAACACTAAATTGTCAAACCAGGGTTGGTAAACTTTGAGCTGATACACAGTATATGCGGGTAAGGCTTTAGTCTCTATCTGAACGCTATCCTTAGAATAAAACACACACTTATTCTGAGAACTTGAATCTTAATGTCTATCTCGAAGCTTAGCATTTCCTATTTAAGTCATCAACAGAAAACAGTCTTGTGCTCAAATGTTGGTACTGCTATTCTTATTCAAAAGTGTGGTTCCACAAGATTATTTTACCTCTATGTCCGATCATCTACCATCATCATCTCTATTCAAGTCATGACACAAAGAGTATTCTCGAAAATGCATTCAATCTGGTCATCAGAAATGAATCTAAAGCCGTCTACAGGAAAACAGAGTACTTTCCTACTTACTGGTACCAGGAGCTCCCCTTTGATTTAACTGTAATCTAACTGTTCTAAGTACAGGATAACTAACTATCTAACAAAGCAAAGTTCATGCCAATTCTGAGTTATGTTCAAATCAAAAGCTGGACGACAAACAAACCATACTCATACTCTAAACCCTACAGGCATCAGTTATGTATTCAATACTTAGCAACATCAAAGGTAACAGTACGCTGGAACGATTCAGTTGAGAAATAAATGAACACAGTCTTTGAACAAGTCAATTATGAAACTTAAAGCTATCGTGTAAGCGAACACTAACACACTGCAATGAACTAAAGCTATGATAAACTAAAGCTAAATCTATGAACGTTAAGCTACCTTGTATGCAAGTTCTAAAACACTGAAATGAACTAAAGCTATGACAACATAAAACTAAATCTATTGACAGAATAAAGCAGCGGCTGTCACCGGTTTGGTGGTCCCAACCAAACGGCACAAACGCTGTTAGTAATAACCAGAGCCGACTAGAACATTCTATGCAAACATTGTATAATCCCTTAACTCAAAAGAGAATGCTTCAAATCGTATATCAGTCGAATACCATAACGCAACAACAGTCTTTATTCAAAAACATAGGTTCACGGCATAACATAGTCCAACATAATCCAACCCGGTCTCAGGAGTGATCTCGGGTTATATATAAAAATCCTACCGTTCATAACAGTCGAAAACAAAGATGCATAAAAAAACAAACGGATCCCCGATCCGAGAATAGTCTTGGAATCAAGTGTTAAAACGTATTTCACATCTTCGTGACACGTAGTGTCACGAAGTTTGAACGATGAAGAATCACGACCCAGTTTCATCATTAGGCCTTCAAGCACCCTGTGGCGATGACTCCAGCTGTCATGCGATTCTGTCTATTTCCCATTCGAACCATAATGCACACCATAACGCACAGATCTCAAGCGGCTCCATTGGTACTTCCACGGGTATGAGTTGGTACCTGGTACCGACATCCTGTTCCAAAAATAGAAGTGGTACCTAATCCAAGCGATATTAGTTCCAATACCAATTTAAATCATTAAAGTGCATAAAAATAGCTTGAAATGCAAAGATACCTTAGGTAACCCCATTGAATGGTCGGGAGATGTCAATTATGTCCAAACAAGGCCAAAAGGGTGGTACTGGTATATAAATGGAGGTCTGTGGCATATAATGTGGGCAAAAACATGATCAAAACCGGGGACCAACACTTCATCAGTAAATGGTGTAGGGAATGGGTCATGCAAACATGTGTCATTTAGCTTCCTGAGATCTATAAATATCCTTATTTCTCTAGTCTTCTTATCTTGGACCACCATAGGGATAATCCACTTTGATTCTTCAACATGTTCTATGATTCCTACTTCCAACATTCTGTCTAATTCAATCTTCACTTTCTCCTTGTATTTGGGATTCAATCTGTATGGTCTTTGCTTAATTTTCCTTGCATCTAGTTTCAAGGGGATCTTCACTTCTCCCATGGGCCCTTTAATGCCCTCCATATCAGTGAACTTGGTTGAAAACAAGTCCTCATATTCATGTAATAATTTTGTGATCTTATCAATAGTGGCATCATCCCAGTAGTCTCCAACATTAGCAAGCTTAGGTGCTTGGTCTGTTCTAATGTTGACTTTCTTGATTTTAACTCGTTGTCCAATAAAGGGTAGCTCAACTCCTGGTCCTTATATGTCTCTCTGTCCTTCCATTTTTGTGATGTTCACATTCCTAGAATCATCGTCTTCATCGACATTGATATTGTAACAGTGTTTCAATTTCTGAAGAGTCGTAGTCCATTCATCGTCTTCTTGCTCCAAAGGGGGGCTAGATGCCTCCTCAGAGGCTCTCTGTCTTACAATCTATAAATCTTGGTCTACCATAGGATACTGACTTTGAAATAAGAATGTAGCTATAAAATTTTGAGTCATACCTTGCCAATCTGTAGTGATGAGGAGTAGCTCTACTTGAATATACCAGTTGATAGGCATTGTATCCAGTGTGTTAATGAATTTGTGCACCCACTGCTCTTGAGGAATGTTTCTCCAGGTATGTTCACAACTTCACACATTGTCTTTCAGACAAATTTGACCTGTGTACCTCACTTCGCATCCTTCAACTTGTTCTAAAAATCGCACTGTCATCAAAGTGTGACATTGTATCCAATCCATGATGTTCCTTTTATGTGTTCCCAACCATATTTCCGGAGTAGATTTCAAAGCCTTGTCCAGTGCCAACAGTCTCTATTGTACTGGTACAGTTTCTTCAAATTCCAGTAAGAAAGTTTCTAGGTGATTCAAACCATCAAATGTGGGTAAATTACTTACTATTGTGTCAATCCAACGAACTTCTCTAGTCAGTCTAGCACATCTCCATGTAGATACTTCATACATTTGATTATTCCATTTCTTGAGTGCTTCTTCTGAGAATGAAGAACATGCACTGTCACTTCGCCAGCTTAAATTCCCATCTATTGTAGGATTAATGTAATCATGTTGTCTTGCAATTAATTTGTATATATTCTCTAATTCATATCCGTGATCTTCTTCTCTGATGGGCTCTGTGTATCTGCGACCTTCATTAGGATCCAAAGGTGCAATGACCCTGATGCCATCTCCTTCAAATGTCATTCTTCTCTTTTTTAATTCAACAAAAGTAGAATTATTGAAACCCCAATCAATTCCTAATAGTGCGGGATAAGGACAACTTTCATAGACTATCTCAATTACTTCGAAGTCTAAAACTATTCTGACCTCATCGATGTCCATAGGGACATGTTCCAGTCTTCCAAAGGGGCTCACCGCTTGTTGATTAGCCATCGTGAGCCTGCTAGGGGTATATATCAACTTAGATTTTCCCATCAGTGCTCAGGTCTTCTTCGTCATGACATTGACCTCCGACCCTAATTCGAGGACCACATGGTCTATATCATAATCTCCAATATGAGCATTCAGATGCAACTCCTTATTTTTCCTTCTCTTTTTGGATACTTGGTGTACTATTCTACTCAGAAAAGGATATACCTTTCCTAAATCATACTTTCTGATTAAATTTTGTAACTCTTGTACAACGCTTTCATCCTTAATCAATTTGATGAAAGTATGTAAGAATTCCATAAGCTTTCTTACCTATTTTCCTTTCCCTGGTGAAGTAGACTGATCAAAGGTTAGGGGCATTCCACATTCTCTCACTTATGGTTGTGCCTTTGATGAAGAAGCCTGATCTCTTCTAAACTCTTTTTGTGCCTCTTCAAACGTCTGCTTCTCTCTCTTTGGATCAAACTCTTGTGTCTTCTCTGCATCTTTTATGACTCCTGATTATTTTGTAGTCCTCCCTGGAATCACCCTATCTTCTCCTATAGCAGCGCCTCCCCTTGTGATAACAACGACTCTGGGATCTGGTCCACGGGGTTCTGTTGTGATTAGTTGTACTTTTTGGTTTCCTCCTCATCATTCCTGAAGTTTGGCTAACAACGCATGACAATCTTCTATGACATGTTCGAATGAGTTGCAGTAACAGCAAGTGGTACAAGGGTTCTGACAGTCTCTTACCAAGTGTCCTGGTTGTGTGCAATTGTAACAAATGATGTGACCTCGAGCTAGGCCCATGCCTCCTCCTCATCCTCTTCCTCTGAATCCACCGTGAGGGTTAAAGTTTCCTCTTCCTGGGGAATTGTATTGCGTAGTGTTCCCTTCTTGTTGTACTTCACCTTGGATTTTGTATATATCCCTTGATAGTTCATGCAAGAGGTCGTAGGCCCTACAATATCTATCATCATTCCCTACTAACTTACAGAATGTGCAATATGTTAGAAAAACAGGACTGTGGAGCAATAAAATAAAACAAATGCGGAACCAAAACACAGAAGATACATAATACAATAGAGACACAGATTTACATGGTTCACCCAGTGTGGGCTACATCCACCAAAGAAATTTCTAGGTCCTTCCTTTATTATTATCCAACAAATTAAGGGATACAACCTACAACAAACCCAATGTAACTTCCTCTTATTTCTCTCACAGTCTTCTATCTCAGAATACAATATTCGCCATAATGCATAGCCACAATACATTTCCCTGATAACAGAGGGTTGCTTTCTAGGGAAAAAATCCCTAACATAATTTCTACCATTAGATCTGTGACCTTATAATGAACGGTCCAGATTTACAATGAAATTACAATATACATTTACAAGGCAAGTTTTCCTTCGGGGGCTTCACCTCCGAACCCCTGGACCCCGCACACACGCAGAAATTTAGTTATTCTTACCACCATTATTCTACTTGTGCAGTTATGTCTCAGATCTAACACAATAACGCATCTACAAAATATCAGAGGGTAAAATAACAAGACATCAATCACTCACATAACACAAGATATACATGGTTCAGCCTCTCCCTAGGGTTACGTCCATAGAACTGTGCTTTATAATATATTAGGTGAAAGATTACAGTTCTATCTGTGCTCTTAGCTTGCAGATCTTTCTCTTTCTCTCTTCCTTCTATCTCCCTTCCTTGCGAACCCAGCTATAGAGCTGATCTTTGCACCCATCTGAAGATCTTACAAAACAGACTTCTCTCCCCACACAATGCTTCTCCCTTAGTAATAACAACAATCACTCATCATCCCATATCCAAACCCCTATCAGGTTCTCTTGAACTTTATTTATACATTACAAAAGCTCAGCGACAAACTTAGGTCGAAACCTAGGTGTCGAAACCCTAGATACAAAAGGCCTAGGTGTCTAAATCCCTAGGTCAACTTGATCCATGTTTTTTGGGCTTTGCCAACCTATCTTTCCATCTTTCCCGCAAGGTGCTCCAAAGCATCCATCAGTGTATTTTTCCTCTTGCTGAGTTTTCCATGATCCACATTTCTTTCTTATCTGTCTTCCTCTATCTTGTCATCCAACGGATTCCTCTCTCGTACTTCGCTTCATCTTTTCTGCTTCTTTGGTTACTTCGACTCGATCTCAGTCAATTTTCCTTCCGCGCAGTTCATGTTCTGCCTTTTATTCCTTAATCTTCTCTTTCTTCCATAACCAAGGGCCAACATATATATATATATATATATATATATATATATATATATATATATATATATATATATATATTCAACAATGTCTAATTTGTACATTTTTTACAAAATGGCACCTCATGCCCAATACACTAAATGACAACAAGCGCCCTAACATAAAAAGCAACCATATGGTGGCCTAGATACAAAATGGAATTCATTGGTCACTCACTGACCACTGTCACCCTCGCCACCCTTAGGAGCATCTTGGAAATCAATGTTTCTTTTTTTACTCGAAGAAGCACCTCAAATGGTTTTGGGCCTGGGCATGGTTTGTCACTCCAGTGCACATAGAAATACATTGTTATAATTTTTTTTCCACAATGAATTAAAAGACTTAAAGATTTATACTTTGTAATTCAACATGAGACAACTAACCACAAATGGTACTAACAATAGTGAGGGTGTTTTTAGAGTTTAATCTATTATTAGGTTTCTTTTCAATTCACTACATAACCATAGCATAGATAGGATCACTGAGAAATACACAATCAAAAGAGACACATCATTTATCCTGGAAAACCCTCATGGGGGAGAAAACTCAGCAAAAACTTCCTTAATATAGATAGCCAATATAATGCCAAGAGAATAAACCAAACAATACAAAAATTCCTCTCCCAAGTATGTGCCTCTCTCTCTCTCTTCCTTCTTGTCCAACTGCAGCTCCAAACTCGCGCTCTAATGAACAAGTGAGTGAGTGAAAAAATGAGGCATTGGCCTCTCTTATTTATACAATCTGGCAGGTGCGAAACTGAGGTGTCTTTTCACTAGCAGGGATGACTTCTAATTTTGGGTGGTTATAACCACTTTAATTAATTCTGGGGGTTGACTTATGGGTGGTTATAACCACTTTAATTTACAATTCCTGACATGATCAATCCACAAAATGGGATTGATCTAATGAATAATACATCAATAATAAATAGAATACTCTTTTGCAATTACAATATTTCAACACTCCCCCTTAACAAGAAGGGTATTCTACAACAACATCAGGCAAGAGAGAGGGAAACATCATCAACAACATCTTGGAACACTCACTGGCGTATCTATAAATCATCGAAAGTTTTTCTCATCATCATCATTCACAACATGGAGATGGAGTAGCATCATCATTCTCATCATCATGAGGCTAAAGTAACATAATCATCTTCTTTAGCATGAGGCTATAGTAACATCATCATCTTCTTTAGCATGAGGCTAAAGTAACATCATCATTTTTAGCATGAAGGCTTAAACAATATCATCATCATCATCTTCATCAAGAAGCTGAAGTGGCATCATCACCATCATCTTCAGTAACAACAAAAGGATGATGCAACATCAACAACAACAATATCATAGCACAAAGGCTGGAGCATCATCAACATCAGCAACAGCACAACACAAAGCCTGGAGTATCATAAACATCATCAACAAAATAACACAAAGGCTGGAGCATCATCAACATCATCACTAGGCTAAGAATCTTCAGCACGAAGCTGGCATCACAATATGAAGCTGGCTGCACAATATCATTAGCACGAAGATGGCATCACAGTACAAGACTGGAAACACAACATCATCAAAATGAAGCTGGCATCACAAATTTAGGTTGGCACACATCATCATAGCAAGAGCCTAGCACATCATCACAGCATGAGGCTAGTACATTATCACAACACGAGGTTGGTACATCATCACAACACGAGGCTGGTACATCATCACATCATGGGGCTGGTACATCATCACAGCATGAGGTTAGTACATCATCACAGCACGAGGCTGGTACATAATCATAGCACTAGGCTAGGACATCATCAACATGAGGCTGGCATCACAACACTAGGTTGGAACATCATCACAACACTAGGTTGGCACATCATCAACACAAGGTTGGCATCATAGCACTAGGCTGGCACATCATCAACACAAGGCTGGAACATCATCAACACAAGGCTGGCATAAGAACACTTGGCTAGAACATCATCAGCACAAGGCTGGCATCACAACACTCAACTGGCACATCATCAGCACAAGGCTAGCATCACAACACGACTCCCCCTTTCGAGGGAGGTCCTTATGGACTACACCAAGCTTATCTCAAAAGTTCTCAAACTTTACATGAGATAGAGGCTTGGTCAACACATCAACAACTTGTTTATTCATGCTAACATATTGAAGTCTTATGTCTCCTCTCTGCAACATATCACGAATGAAGTGATACTGGATCTTTATGTGCTTCGACTCTTCATGGAACGCATGGTTCTCCATCATCTTTATACAACTTGGTTATCACATAGAATCATGGCGGATTCCATCACCAAATCAAATAGATCTGTGAACAACATCCAAATTCATATGGATTCACAACTAGTGGAACATGCAACAATGTATTCTGCTTTTGTCGTGCTCAGAGAAATGCTGAATTGCTCCCTCCTATGCCATGAAGTCATGGCTGACCCTAGACTGAAACAACATCCTGAAGTGCTCTTTTTATCAGAAGAACTTCCAGCTCAATCTAAATCAGTGTAACCACTCAGTCTAAAGTCATGATCTCTAGTATAATAGAGACCAAAATCCAACGTACCCTTAAGGTATCTCATCATATATTTTGCAGAAACAATGTGAAAACATCTAGGTTCTACCAGATACTGACTCAAGGAAAAACATGTATATAGCCTGGTATCCGTCAGATACATCACTAAACCAATAATCTGTTTGTGTAGAGTATCATCAACCAATTCTGACGAGGTATCTACCAGGAGCTTCAACTTCGTTTCCATGGGTCTGTACATGGATTTACATTTCAACATGTCAAACTTCTTCATTTTAACTGTGTACTTCCCTTGGTTAAGGAAGATCTTCTCTATGCTCTACCAAACTTCAAGACCTAAGAGATAGTGCATTTAGGTCTTACATCAAACTCTGTAGCGAGCTTCTTCTGCAATATGTGATGATATTTTCTTCATATTGTTAAGAATACATCATCTACATATAGTAGTAACATCACTGGCTCATCATTCATAATTTTGAGATGAAGGTTAGAATCAACTTTACTCTTGGTAAATCCCAAGCTCTTCAGTAAACTATAATTTTTTTCATATCAAGATCTAGGATCTTGCTTCAACATGTACATAGCTTCCTTCAACCTCCAGACCTGAGTCTTTCTATCTTCAATCTTCAAATTACATTGTACCAATCTCGTACACTTGCTCAGTTGTTTGTATAAACATGTGCTAGCTCTATGTTATTTCTGCAAGGCACTATCTGTCTCACTGTCTGGGAGTATGTCCTCTACTCTCTCTGCAATTGTTCCTTCATGAATTTGGGACTTTGCACCTATAGCTGCTCTGAGGCTAAGAATGACTACTTCATCCTCACTGTGGCTGCTAAAATCTGAGAGTAACTCCTCTTATTCTATAATGGCAACAACTTCATCTGAAACTGAGAGTGGCTCAATAATTGATATTGAAGGAAGATCTTATTCTTTCATGGAGGTAACTCTATCTTTCATTGTAGTCATGTCTCCATGACCCAACTAATGTAATGCACCAAATGCCACTCAATTTTAAATATGGGGATTTCTTCGCATTCATCTCATACTATATATGAATCATGGTTGTTCTGGTTGTCTTCATAGATATTGGAAATATTTCTTCAATTACTGGAGTAAGTGTCTCATCATAGTCTTCTTCCTCTTTCTAGGAGAATCCTCTGGACACACATCAGGATTTTATACATCTACAACATGCTTGATCTGTATAGATCTATCTTGGAAGTCAATACTACCTTATCTTCTAGTCTCACAGAAGAATCCATATCCTAGTGTTTCTTACTGGCTTCCTTCTCTGTTACTGAAACAAAGGAATCTTCCCAGGAGATTTCATATCTCCTAGAAGTTTCTGAAGCTACAATCTAGTCTTCTCACAACATCTATCTCCCAGTCCTAGACGTTATCTCTTCATCTGATCCTTTCTGAGATCAATTTTATTCTCCATTTATTCTGAGTCTACAAGGACTTCATCATCTCTTACAGGATATACTTGGTGTTGAATATCAAGTCTAAATATGGAAGACAGAGTTAGGCTTCAAACGAGATCTGCTTCATGTTGTAATGTTCGGTCATCTTTGGAGCCTTCTGCTCCTTTCAATCAATATTCATATTAGATACTTTGAACCTCAAGAGATAGCTTCTTCTTCATCTTCTTTGGTACATGAGTGCATATGGTCATGTACATAGTCTTCTTCATGTCTCATATAATATTTTTCCTTCAACAACCTTCACTATAGCTTCCTCAAGGTTATCGCTTGTGACCTGAAACAAGGTCAACAATACAACAAGAAAGAATAATTATCTTTTGATAATAGTAGATAAAACAAAAGAACTAATAATCATCACAGTGGCTCCTTTAGAGCTATCACTTGTGACCTATTTGAAGAAAGATCAAAATTAAGAAATACAATACAAAATGAGGTCAACACTCTTCTAGTGTTGTGATCAAACATTCCTCCATGGCAACCTCGAAATAACAAAAGAAATTTCTCCTAGAGGAGATGTTAGTTGTATCTAGCAAATGATTACATTAAGAATTTATCTCAATATGCTCACATGCTACCAAGTATAATACTTTTCAAAGACTTCTATCTCAACTATAGTATTTACTTGTAAGGGGGTAGTTATCAACTCGTCATGTGCAACTTTGAATTTTTATCAACTTAATTAATCAAACCTGGAACATGGAGCCTTGTCCTCAAGAATGAGTGTGTTTCTTTCCAAGTCTCCTTCACTCAAGATGATGAGTTCTCTCTTCAACCTGTCTTCTGTACTAAGACAATATGTTATCTTGACAGAAGGCTGGGTTAGAGAATAAATTCTATGATCTCAACTTTAATCCATCTAATACCTTGACTTTAACTTTGACCAAAGGTTAGTATGATGGTCATAGCTTCAACATGAAACTTGGATCAAAATAATGTCATAACAAATAGATGCATATCAGAATAATCAAACCTGGGTTGCATTATTCCTCTGAATGTGTTAGATCTTGAGATCCTTATGGATCTATGGCAAGAGATCCCTTCTCCTACAAATGCAATTTAAATATTAAGAGTTTAAACATATGTGAGTACATTCCTCTGATAGCATTTGTAGGTAGTGGCACCATCTGGTAGCAACAATAATAATTACCAACTCTTAAGAACTTCAAGGGTGACTGCAACTGGTACTACAGTTGATACTTCAACTGATACTGCAACTGTAATTGATACTGCAACTGATTCTGAAACTACAACTGCAATTGCAACTTAGGGTTTTATGAGGAAACCCTAATTTTTCAAACTTCAAATTTTGAATTTCTGATCCAAGGGCTAGATGCGCTGAGTTTAGGTGGGTAAGTTGGTATAGTTAGATTTCTGAAAATCCAAATTTTACCCCCTCAGACTTGATCTGCGGATTTCTGGACTGGTGCTTCTGCTTTTCTAATACTTCTGGTTTTCTGGTGCTTCTGGTTTTCTGGTACTTCTGGTATCGGTGAAAACTAAGGTTTCACTTTTCGGGAGTTCTATCCACTGAAAAGGTGCACTGAAGATGCCAAAAGCTTCACTATGGTAGGGCACACTGGCAGGGCCAACTTCTCATTTTGGGTGGTTATAACCACTTTAATTAATTCTAGGGGCCGACTTCTCATTATTCATATTACAATTAGGGTTTGACCAATCCACAAAAGGGGATTTGGTCATTTACAATTCCCGACATGATCAATTCACAAAAGGAGATTGATCTAATGAATAATACATCAATAATAAATAGAATACTCTTTGCAGTTACAATATTTCAATAGGTGTTACCCTCCTCCGTGACCCTAACCGCTCAACGATGCCACCCTACGTCAATTAAAATGATAAAATCATGAAATTTAAAAAAATATTCATAAATAAATTCCATTCATGATACATAAAAATTTATCATCAACGCATTATCTCACCGTGAATATCTCCAGCCTCAATCAAGAGTCGCTGATAGGTGGAGCGCTTGGTTGTACAACCTGATATAGGGAAACCTCTATTTTGGTAACCTCGATGGATGGCACAAATGGAAATGGTGGTGGGGTTTACTGGCATACGGGTGCATCCAATGTGGATGGATGTTATGGAAGAGGTGGTGTGGATGGGTGGATTGTGGGTGCATTCACTAGAGATGCATGGAATAAGAAAGATGTTGGGGGTGGGAAATGATGGACCCCCATAGACTGTACAAGTGATGGAATAACTGTTGGCATCGAGTAAGGTAACCGAGAAGTTGTGGGAAGGTGCCCAAGGAGTGAACTAGTACTAAAACTAAAAAAAGGTCAACATCCTACATACATATTAATAATATTGAACTGTTAGTACAAAATAGTAAAATTCAACAACATAAATACAAAAATTTGAGATTTAAATGATATTTAACTCTACAGATGATAACCTGTGATGCAAGTGAATTTTCCATCCCAGGTGGACATTGCTTGACATTGCTTGGTTCCACAACCTATAGAAACACAAGAACATTAAAAATTTGAGGAAGCCATAAAATAAAGAAATCCATATGGTGAATTTATCAAGTGTGACACATACGTGTGTATGGCGTAGATTGATTGAGCAAGTTGCATCTACTGTTGCATCAGTGGTGGAGATATAAACTAATACATCCATGGGCCTAAAGGGTCTGGTACACGAGCACATCAAATGAAAAACAATATACAATAAAATATAGATATAAATACACAAAATACTATATAAATATATAATGATAATGAACATAAAGATGGTTAAGATACTAACTCTTCCATGAAACTCTCATGTACACTAGCCTCAATAGGCCCATAACAAGTATTCCCATAACTGAAGCATATATGAGGTTCACATGGACAACTACTATGCCCATGTGCCCTCTCCTCACTGCACTTTACTGTATGGGGTAAGGCTCCGACCCCTCTATCAATGTCACCAATAGGAACCTCCCACTGAGATAGTGCAAGCTACCATGTTGCACTAGGATCTGAGTCAATGATGATATAGCTACATACACTTGTTGCAAACGCTATGCAACAGAAGGATGCTAGGAAGGGGGGTCATGCCTTCGCCTAAGGGGATGATGACCTAACATGTGATCGTGCCTAGCATTCTCTCGGTCCTGTGTGGACCCTAGACCCGCCCCCTGGAAGTCACCAATGTCAAATTAATTGACATGGTGATCCATAATAAATTATGCCCATAATTTTCTTAAAAACTATAAAGACACCTCCTTGTTATTGCAGGGAGCTTTATCACATACCATGTACCACCTGTCCATCCAGTGTTGACTAATTTGTGGGTGGATGCACCAGTCAATGTAAATTCATTTATTGTTGACAGGTGGTTGTTGTCTAGTTCAGGGATCAATAAAAGGAGACATGAGTTCTTGTTTTGAAATACCCATGTCTCTAACTTGGTTTCTATCTAGTCCAGTGCAGTAAAACTCAAACATTCTAGCCCTATATTGAGAAATAGAAGTTAATTTCTCTTGGACACTTGCAATGGACCTCACAATGACGTCCAATGAAGTGGCCAAAGACTCTTTGCTAGGTTCTCTCATGTCCCTTAGTTCATTTACAATTGTTCTCAATATGACCAACCCCTCATGAATTTGTGTGTCTATTTTGGGTGGTTGTGGTGGGTTGGGGTTTTCCTTGTGTTGGTCTTTTTGTGGGTATTTCACATTATCTTTGGGTTCCATTTTATAATATATGTTGTAATTTAATAAGGTGTGGCATGTAAATCAGGTCATTTTTTTTTAATTAAAATAGAAATTTACAAAAAACATCAATATATATTTTAAGAAATAAATAAAAAAACATAAAATAATCACATTTCTTGTAAGTTTTCTATAGTTATTTTTAAAGGGAAAATGTTAGGCCATGTAAGAGGTGACTCTCTCTACATTTTCTAGATGAGATTTCTCTACAAGATTACACGGTGGCAAGATCTTAACTTTGTTCCTCCTATCTCTTTTCTCAATGAGGGTAAAAATGCAAGCATGATGTGTGCAAATGGGCACAAAAAATGGTATGACATAGGAACACATGTGTGTTCTTAGGAATGTGCATGTGTTCTTAGGAACCTATGCACATGTTCCTATGTGGCAAGCTGAGTGGAGGTTCAAGCTTTTCCAAACCTATAGAATAAAAAACACGTTCATGTTCCTAAGAACGCACACAGGTTCCTACGAGTGCGTGTTCTTGCTAACCCCCTTGCCACTTTTTCATCCAACAACTTTGTGCACACACCCATATAGTTTTAATTCTTACTCCAAAACCAAAAAACAACTTAAATAATATTAAAAAAAAAACTAATATCCCTTATAATCCAACTTATCTATACAAACAAAATACTTCAAATAAATACAATTTTTAAATAACTTTAATAAAATAAACACCTATTCAAATTTTTTTTAACCAAATAGTGTTTCTAAAATCTTATAAATTGAATATATTACATTATAATATTTTCAAATTAAAAAATAATATAAAACATCTAATTAAAAAATAAAAATAAATCATCCTTCTAGAAACATTCATATCATTTTAATTACCAATCATTACAACACAAATAAAGCTAAGTTGGTTTCCTACATTTTTCTTCGTTTTCACACAAAGACTTCATAAGATTTCTATTTTATCTTGTAATGGTTTGAATTTAATTTCTATTAATAATTTAAATATGTTTATTTTATATATATATATAATATGGATTAATTTTGGTTTATTAAAGTTTTAAATTTAAACTAATTACTTTGATTTATCGTGCTATTTTTATGATTGAATAATTTGAAAATGAAATTTCCAAATTATATTTGATTTTTATGATTTAAGAAGTTACAAGTTAAGGTTTTTTACAAATGTTTTTTTAAGTAAATGTAATGATTTTGTAAGTCAAATAATTCAAAAAAAAAAGTGTTTTTCATCCTTTATATCATTTGTTTTATAGATTTTATAAATTGGTGCCAAAGTTTTTTAAATCTTGTCCATCTCTTTGTTTCTCTATGAAACCCATAAAAATTCATTTTTACATTATTATATTTATTTTCTTTCTTGTAGTCATAATAATGGAGAGATAATTTTGATTGTTTAGTTTTGAATCAATAATTTCTTTATAATAATTCAACTTTATTTTATTCTTATTTTCAATCTCCCTATTGTTACACATTGTATTTTTAAACTTAATTATGATAATATTTTTAATAGTATTTATTGTATTTTTAAACTTAATTATGATAATATTTTTAATAGTATTTATATTTTTATAGTGTTTTACTTTACTATTCCCAAATAATTTAATGAGAAAATATATCTTTAGTTTAACATCTTTCTACTTTGGATGACTTTAAATTTTATGCTCACATTTATTATAAAAAATGAATAGTGATAAAAAAAAAATTTAAATAATTTAAAATTCTATATCATTGATTAAAAATTGTGTGTTTAGATATATTATTAAAAATAATTATGAAAATTTTAATTTTTTTAAATAATTTAAAATTTTTATATGATTGATTAAAATATCTTTAAAAAGTAATATTTTTTTTTAAGTTTTAATATACTTAATTTTTTTTTCAATAATTAAAATTTTTATATCATTAATTAAAAATTCCTTAAAAATTGATATTTTATTTTAAAACTATTCTTTCTTAAGTTAAATTTTAATATAGTTATTTATTAGTACCTCATAAGCAAGTATTATAATTATTGATCACCAATCAAACTTTGTTAATTTCAAAATATATCTTAATTTTTTTGAAAAACATATATTATTTGATTTTTTTTTAAAGAATAAGTATTTCTTATTTTGTAATTACATACATTCATTTATCATTGGTTAATATTATATTCCCTTAGTGTATGTCATATATTCATGAGTTAAACATTAATTAAAAAATACAAGAGTATACAAATTAATCATTGACCATATTGGAAGTTCTCACACACTTTTTCCACTTTTTTGCAATTCATCTAGGGTGGTTTCATCATAACACTATTGAGCTTCCATGACCATCCACTTAGTAACATGTATGCACCCTATGGAAGCTCCATGAGGTCTTACATCATATAGCTCTAATAAATCTAGTTACTATACCTTCTCCTAGTTTGTACCACCATCCTTCTTGTTCTCTTGCTTAGTTCCACTGTCCTTGTTTTCCCACTTCATTTCACAGTCCTTCTTGTTCTCCTGCTTCTTCCCACCTTCCTTGTAGGCTTTTTCTTTAACTAGTGCTTTCCTTGTAGCTTCTTCTTCATGTGGTTGTTGCCACATTTTTTTTGTGATAAATTTTATTACATGTTGCTACAAGTAATTGTTTGACTTTCCCCTTGCAAGTGTTCCTTTACTAACCACCCCTCACAAGAATAAGAATGGATATTCCTCGTATTTAAGCAATTAATTGTTATTAACTTACCAATGTATATATAGTGACTATAACATATGAATAAATCACATATATGAAAGTTTGAAACTTAAAGTTTGGTTGTTTAACATTCTATTCTCTACTCTTAACCATGCATGATGTCATATTAATTATAATGATGAATGCTAGTTAAATTGCAAATTTTCATTTGAGGAGAGTTAATATGTTGATTTAAAAATTCATGGCTTGTGGTTTATTTATTTTGAAGGTGACTTATCAAAACTCAATTTTTAATAGATAGTGAGGATAGTCATCACTTGGTTCTATCCACAAATGCAAATTTATTCATAATCAATATTCAAGAAATAAGCCTCGTGGTTAGTAAAGGGATATAATTTCAGTCTTAATTCCTCAAAACCTTGGATTATTAACCTATTTCCTTATGCTACAAGTAAACAAACTCTTAACCAATTAAAATCAATTTTAAATATTTTTTTCCACAAGAAAAAACAACTTTATATTTTGAGGTAAAATACACATATTTTGATCCTACTAAGAACATTGTTGAGTATATTCAATACCTTCTTTTCATTATATCAATTACAATTCTTTTTTCCTCATATAATTCTTGTTGATGTATAAGTTTACTTAGGACATGTAGGACATGTCATCCTTCTTGGTTGTTTTTGGACAACCACCATTTGCTTCTTTGACTTATCACTGGAGTGGGTAAATTTCTCATCCATCTCCTTGTATTATTACTTCACTGAGTGAATTATGTATCTACCTTAATCAATTTTGTCTCCTCTAAACCTACTATAAATAAATGAGCTCTTCAATGTAATCAACAAGCAGATCAATTACACCAATCTCTCTTTTGTGGAAGGTTTTTTTGTCTTTGCAGTCATCTTGTGCCTGTGATATTGTTTTCTTCTCAATATCTACATGGTATCAGAGCTATCTACAAAACCCCTTCTCATATTTGTTTGAGAAATTTGCAAGTTGTGTGATCGATTGAGGTGATCTTGTCCTATGTGCAGTCACCTCAAAACTGAGTGTCGGTCCTTTAGTGGGGTGCATCACTAGATCTAGGTGACATCAGAGCCCGTCTCAAGCACCATAACCTGGTCACGCCGTGGAGCATCGGCGTCAATCCAGGAGAAGTATTCGCCATTTTCGGAGACCACGGGGCTTTTGATTCCCACACCCTCCCAACACACCCATAGGTCGGAAGGTCTACGTCGACTCACAAGATCTTTCCTCGTACACGGCCCAAAGAACTCCAAGGCTCTTCCAATTCCCTATCGGGAATTCTACACCCACAACAATCTCCACGGGATCTCCTCTTTACACTCGAAAGATCGGAACTCACGACTTTGCGAATCCAATGGTCGAGCGCTGCACTCTTGAATCCTCGAATGCTGATACAGTCAATGCTGACCCTTTACTATCAGGGTTTTCTCTATCGTAATTTTTCCACTCATGATGTCAAACAACTCACTTTACCGACTCTCGACTCCCGATATGCCGAAACCCCAACGCACGTGTGAGTTGACTATTCAACGGTCCTTCACTCCATTGGCATTTCGGAGTTTGCAATATTGCAAATCCTAATGCATATGTATCGAGACTTCTCGCTGCGAGACCTCGATAAGGCGTGCCACCTGTCCACTCGCCTGCTCCGCTGTGGCCCACACTATTCCCTTTAGCCGTCAGGATATCGCGTATCGTGATATTGCGATTCTTGATGCAGTATTATGGGACTTCAACCCACGAAACCCTGATGCACAATTTCACGTGAAAATCCGACGACCTTTGTGGCTCGGATCTACGGTTCTACCCTCCTGAGCTTCGAACCTTTACACACTTGCGTTGTAACTTCCTTGTACCTTTGTGAGATCTCACGGCTCCTGGGATGTCACGAATTCTCCTCAGAGAATACCGACCATCCGTCTTTCCTTGGTGAAATCTACGAAATAACTAAGTGTTCCCCTCCACGGAACTCATTCACCTGCACGCAAACCTGCGACTCCTGTTTGAACACTCCACGGCACAAAGTTCCTGTGCTTTCCCTTGGTGATGACTCGAAGGTCCTATACCTCCTGAGCTTTACCAACTCTGCGTCCTCTCAGAAGCTCTCTTTCTCGCACTCCTTGCGGCAACCTTCAGACACTTTCAAGTGTTGAACTCCTTTTGACTCTGCGCACACCTGCAATAGTCCTTCAACTCTTACTCAGGTTCGCAACCCTGAACTTAACTTGGCCTACACACTCCTTGCACGGCTCCTGTGCCCAACGGCACCTTTGAGAGAATGAGAACAAAAGAAATCCTATATGAACCCTCTGTCAACGCACTCCTTGCGGACACTTCGACTGCACTCCTTGCAGGAACCTCTGGCTCAGATACAGAAACAATTGAAACTCATTCCTACTTCCTCTCAGACTTCAATTCAAACATGAAATCATATACACAACATATAAAGCAAATGTATAATAGGAAGCAAACATTTATGAGCATATCATTCAGCATCAATACACAGAGAACAACACAAAACCATGAATTTGAATCAATCTCTTCTATTAATCCAAATATCTGTACATGGGTGTTCTTACACAGCTCTCTGCATGCTCTTGCTCTTCTCAACAATGCTCATAATCTTCCCATCTATGTTACAATACACAATGAGGGTGTCTATATCCCGTTTCCCTCTTGCGCTCTCAAACAGTCTAATCTAGAATTAAATTCTATCTACTTTACATTAACTATCTTAAATGCTTTCTACCTACTAAGGACGAGAACTAAAGGCTCAAGTTCCATTTACATTACACGAGTGCGCCTCATCTTAATGGCTCATTTAAGATCGTGCAACAACTTCCAGGGTGATTTTCAAAATTTGTGCTGGCGCTCGTCCAGCTGTCCGATTGTCTCCGCGCTGGCTCGCTTGATGTAAAGGCGATGCTCCTGCATCATACTCCTCGGCTTGAAAACTTTCATGGGATCTTGTCCATGAGATCACGCATGGTTTGTCCATGCCTCTGAATCTCTGCTTCAGTCTCCCAGCTGGCATATTCAACTAGATGGTTCTTCCATCTGACCAGATACTCGAAGTATTGCTTCCGTCTGGTCCTCTTGCTTACTCTCTTATCCAGTATGCACTCCATCTATGGCTTATCTGCAACTAGCATCTGTTTTGTCCACTGGATCTCTGGCTGCTCATCTCCAGTCTCTGTTTCCTCAATTTTATATGGGTACAAATCAGAGATATTGAATATCGGAGAAATTCCGATCCCATCGGGTAATTCAATCTCATAAGTGTTTGCCCCAAATTTCCTCAAGACCCTACATGGTCCGATTTTCTTCATTTTCAACTTATTATACGTTCCTCTCGGGAACCTTTCCTTCCTCAAATGTGACAATTAGATCACCAACCTCAAATTGAAGTTGTCTTCTATGCTGATCGGCTCTGCGCTTGTACTCCTGACTTGAATTCTGCAACCGCTCCTTCACCTGGCTGTGAAGTTCCTTCATCGCTTCTGCGAACCCTTCTGCACTAGCGCTCCTAGTCGCAGTCTGTTCTGAATCCCTCAGTTCAAAAATTCCTCTCGACTGCACGCCATAAACAACCTGGAATGGACTCTGCCCTGTGCTCCTATTAACTCAGTCATTATACGCAAACTTTGCGTGTGGTAATATGTTGTCCCACTGGCTGTGGTGTTCTATCACCAAGCTTCTCAGCAAGTCTCACAGAATTCTGTTGAGCACCTCTGTCTGTCCATCCGTCTGAGGATGATAAGCTGAACTAAATGCCAAGTTAGTTCCCAGCTTCTTCCATAAGGTCCTCCAAAAATGCCCTATGAATTTCGTATCTCGATCCGAAACAATGCTTCTCGGCAACCCATGAAGTCGAATGACCTCTTTGAAGAATAGATTGGCAATGTGAGTTGCGTCACTAATCTTCTGACATGGAATAAAGTGTGCCATTTTGGAAAATCTATCCACTACCACAAAGATTGAATCACAACCTCTTGGTGTTCTTGGCAACCCCAATACAAAATCCATGCTAATCGCATCCCACGGCCTCTCTGGTATGGGCAATGGTTGATAAAACCCCGCATTCTGCTTCCTTCCCTTCGAATGCTGGCAAATTCTGCATATGTCCACGAATCTCTTGACGTCTGCTCGCATTCCCAGCCAAAAATATGACTCGTTCAACTTCATGAACGTCTTGTCGTGACCAAAGTGTCCTGCCAATCCTCCACTATGTTTCTCCTTCAACATGTTCTCCCTCATGGAGCATTTCAGAATACACAGTTGATTACCTCTAAACAGTAATCCTTCCTGGATGATGTACTCTATCCACTGGCTTCTATCCCTGAGAACTGGATTCTCAGCTGCTTCATACGTCTCTCCAAAATCTTGATCATTTGCGTACATGTCCGTGAGATCATCAAAACCCAACGTTTTGACTCTGAACTCCTGCAACAGCAAACACTTCCTGCTCAAAGCATCAGCCACTTTGTTAGCAGTACCAAAAATATGCTTAATCACAAAAGTGAAATTCTGCATATACTCAACCCATTTGACATGTTTCTGATTCAACTTTTCCTGTTAAGTCACAAACTGCAGTGCATGGTTGTCACTGTACAAAACAAATTCTTTCGGGATCAAGTAATGTCTCCATTTCTTTAATGCCTGTATGATAGCATAAAAATCCTTGTCGTAAGTGGAGTATTTCACTTTCGCCTCATTTAGCTTCTCGCTGAAATATGCTACTGGCCTGTCTTCCTGACTCAAGACTGCCCCAATTGCAAATCCACTTGCATCACATTTCACTTGAAATCTCTTCTGGAAATCCGGCAACACAAAAAATGGTTGTTCTATAATCTTCCTTTTCAATAGATTGAAACTCTTCTCAGCCTCTGCTGTCCAGTGAAAAGATTTTTTCCGCTTCTTCACTGTATCCATCATTGCTGCGCTAATTCCACTGAAATTCCTAATGAACTTTCGGTAGAAACTAGCCAATCCGTGGAAACTTCTCACCTCAAAGATATTCTTCGGTGATGGCCAATTCTTAATAACTTCCACCTTATCTGGATCCATCCTTAACTCATTTGCTGAAATAACAAACCCCAAGTAAATGAGCTTTGTCTTCATGAATGAGGACTTTTTCATATTAATCAACAACTTCTCTTGCTGTAGTTTCTGCATCACTGTAGTCAAATGCTTCAGATGCTCTGCCACTGTCTTACTGTAAACCAGTATGTCATCCAAATACACAATGACAAATTTTTCGATGAACTCCCTCAGGACTTCGTTCATCAACCTCATAAAGGTACTCGGCGCATTTGTTAAGCCAAACAGCATAACAAGCCATTCATACAACCCTTCATTGGTTTTGAATGTTGTTTTCCATTCATCGCCTTCTCTCATGCGAATCTGGTGATAACCACTTTACAAATCAATCTTTGAAAAGTATTTTGCTCCACTTAAGCAATCCATCAGATCATCCATCCTCGGAAATGGAAATCTGTACCTAATGGTTATCTTATTAATCGCCCTTGAATCAGTACACATCCTCCAGCCTTCGTCTTTCTTCGGACCGAGTACTGTTGGAACAACACATGGACTCAAGCTTTCCCTGACTAATCCTTTGTCCAATAACTCTTGGACTTGCCTCTTAACCTCCTCATTCTCTTGCGGCGTCAATCTGTATGCGGCTTTATTTGGCAAACTGGCTCCTAGTATGAGATCAATATGATGACTCACACTCCGGATCAGTGGCAACGAACAAGGTAGTTCATCCACTATGATGTCAGCGAACTCTTCCAGCAGTTCCTGAACTTCTTCTGGTAAATCATCCACTCTTGTGCTAGTCAGAACAATCTTCGAATTTCTAACCACAATGAACTGTGGATCCTCCTTCTTCTTAACCTCTGTAAGAAGTTCCTTCCCACTCATGAGAAGTACAATGTTTCTTACCTCCGGCTTCACCTCTTTATCCTTGATTGGAAGCAACATGCGTGTCCTCCCATTCTTTTGTAGGGTGTATGTGTTCATTCGCCCATCATGAATCACATTCCTGTCAAATTGCCATGGTCTACCCAGCAATAGATGACAAACATCCATAGGAATGACATCACATAATATCTTATCATTATATCCTCCTATCTTGAATTCAACTAAACATTTTTTAGTGACAGTTACCTAATGTCCTTTCTGTAGCCACGAAACTCTGTATGGGCTTGGATGATCAGTCGTCTCCAGCTCCAGCTTCTCTACCATTTCTGTAGATACGAGATTATCCGTGCTACCACTGTCTACAATGACCTTGCATACCCTGTCCTTGGTCTTGCAAGCAATCCTGAAAAGTCTGGTCCTTTGGACTGAACTCTCCACCTCCTTCTTGGGTGTCAAAAGGACCTTTCGCATCATCAGCGATCTTCCGCCTTCTTCGTCTTCTGCTTCAACATCCCGCCTCTATGCCTTGGTGATGTGAGCTTCTCCAATGTCCTTCTTTTTATCTGGACACTCGTAAGACTTGTGCCCATTCTTTCCATATGTGAAGCATGTGATTACTCCATCTCTTCCTCTTCCTCTACCTCTAGTACAAGGAAAAGTGTTGTTGTCAGCATAATCTCCTCTTTGCTCATTATGATGTCCTTGCTGTGAGTTTCCACCTCTCTCAGTTCGAATTGGAGGTTTCTTCCAGTCTTCCTTGGGCTTCTGATACTTATCTTGGGCAACTGATTTGCCTCTTGGCTGACTTCTGCCTCAGCCCCTCTGACTTTGTTTTCGACTCAGCTTCTCTTCCGCTTTCAAAGCCATCTGATAAACATCTTACACCGTTCGGATGGTTACCATGCTCATCTCATCCTGGATATCATATCTTAGACCATTCATGTATCTGGCAACTTTTTCATCATCGCTCTCCCGATGACCTGCCCTGATGTTCAGTTTGTAGAATTCCTCACTGTATTCTTTCACTGTCATCAGCTTCTGTCTCATGTTCTGCATCCTTCTAAACCGAGTAATTTGATAGTCCCTGGGGATGAATTTCGCCTTCAGTTTTGCGATCATCCTGTCCCATTTTTTGATCTTCTGCTTGCCCTGGCAGCGTCTGTCAGCTTGTAGTTCATCCCACCACAATGCTGCATGTCCTTTCAGTCTTGTGACAACATGCTTAACTTTCTTGTCTTCCTCGACATATTCATAGTCAAAGTATGTGTCTAGAGCTCTAATCCAGTCTAGAAGCTCCTCTACATCCAAGTTTCCCTCATAAAATGGAATGTCCATCTTTGCTCTTGCACCCATCCTGGAAATAGCTCTGATCAAATGCTCGTTTGATACATCTTCGGCTGCAACTTCCTCTTCACATTCAGCCTCAACTTCACTTTTGGAATCACTCAGATCCCCTGCACTGGTTGTGCGTCTTTGCGTTGTCTCCATGTCTTCGAGTCTTGCTTAGAGATCACGCATTTGTCTCTCCATAGCTGGATCTGTCATCTGCCTGCCTCTTCTGCGTGACATTTCCCTATCCTCTGGTGGATCGGGTGTCTGCATGTCCCTTCTCCTGGGCGGCATGGAGAATTCTCTTCTCTGCTACAAAAAGCAAAGAACCCCTCTGAGCTCTGATACCACTTGATGCCCTTTCCCTCCCAACACACCCGCAGGTCAGAAGGTCTACGTCGACTCACATGATCTTTCCTCGTACACGGCCTGAAGAACTCTAAGGCTCTTCCAATTCCCTATCGGGAATTCTGCACCGACAACAATCTCCACGGGATCTCCTCTTTACACTCGGGAGATCGGAACTCGCGACTTCGTGAATCCAATGGTCGAGCGCTGCACTCTCGAATCCCCGAATGTCGATACAGTCAATGCTGACCCTTTACTATCGGGGTTTTCTCTATCGCGATTTCGCCACTCACGATGTTAAACAACTCACTTTACCGACTCCCGACTCCCGATATGCCAAAACCCCGACGCACGTGCGAGTTGACTATTCAACGGTCCTTCACTCCATCGGCATTTCAGAGTTCGCAATATCGCGACTCCTAATGCATATGTATCGGGACTTCTCGCTGCGAGACCCCGATAAGGTGTGCCACCTGTCCACTCGCCTGCTCCACTGTGGTCCACACTATTCCCTTTAGCTGTCGGGATATCACATATCATGATATCGCGATTCCTGATGCAGTATTACGGGACTTCAACCCACGAAACCCCAATGCACGATTTCACGTGAAAATCTGACGGCCCTTGTGGCTCGAATCTACGGTTCTACCCTCCTGAGCTTCGAAACTTTCCACACTTGCGCTGTAACTTCCTTGTACCTTTGTGAGATCTCATGGCTCCTGGGATGTCGCGAATTCTCCTCAGAGAATACCGACCATCCGTCTTTCCTTGGTGAAATCTACGAAATAACTAAGTGTTCCCCTCCACGGAACTCATTCACCTACACGCAAACCTACAATGCCTATTTGAACACTCCACGGCACAAACTTCCTGTGCTTTCCCTTGGTGATGACTCGAAGGTCCTATACCTCCTGAGCTTTACCAACTCTACGCCCTCTCAGAAAGTCTCTTTCTCGCACTCCTTGCGGCAACCTTCAGACACTTTCAAGTGCTAAACTCCTTTCAACTCTGCGCACACCTGCAGCAGTCCTTCAACTCTTACTTAGGTTCGCAACCCTGAACTTCACTCGGCCTGCACACTCCTTGCACGGCTCATGTGCCCAACTGCACCTTTCAGAGAATGAGAACAAAAGCAACCCTATCTGAACCCTCTGTCAATGCACTCCTTGCAGACGCTTTGACTGCACTCCTTGCAGGAATCTATGGCTCAGATAGAGAAACAATTGAAACTCATTCCTACTTCCTATCAGACTTCAATTCAAACATGAAATCGTATACACAACATATAAATCAAATGTATAATAGGAAGCAAACATTTATGAGCATATCATTCAGCATCAATACACAGAGAACAACACAAAACCATGAATTTGAATCAATCTCTTCTATTAATCCAAATATCTGTACATGGGTGTTCTTACATAGCTCTCTACATGCTCTTGCTCTTCTCAACAATGCTCATAATCTTCCCATCTATGTGACAATACACAATGAGGGTGTCTATATCCCGTTTCCCTCTTGCGCTCTCAAACAGTCTAATCTAGAATTAAATTATATCTACTTTACATTAACTATCTTAAATTCCTTTTACCTACTAAGGACGAGAGCTAAAGGCTCAAGGTCCATTTACATTACACGAGTGCGCCTCATCTTAATGGCTCATTTAAGATCGCGCAACAACTTCCAAGGTGATTTTCAAAATTTGTGCTGGCACTCGTCCAGTTGTCCGATTGTCTCCACGCTGGCTCGCTTGATGTAAAGGCGATGCTCCTGCATCAGCTTTGGAAGTCAGACTCCAACATCGTGGAAGATGACGAGGAGTCAAGATTGAGGCTGGAACACTTGTTCCCATTCACTGTGTTAACTCCCAAAATGAAACCGTCCTTTCGGTCGAGTTTTGGGTGGATATCATAGCTTTCAGTAGTAGCTTCAGTCATTTTTGAGTTTTTTCAGTTCAGAAAATTTTTTGGTTTTGGTGTGTCTTAGGAAATAATCGAAAACAAAGTCTTCTATTTCGAAAATGTGACTGTTTACTTTCAACAGCTAACATTATGTAAAAAGACCCATCGTTAGCTGTGGAAAGCGATAGCTTTCAATAGCTAAAGGTGTTATTTCATCAGTTCAAGGTGCTGTGGAAAGTAACGAGGCGTGAGAAGCTCAACAGACAGTTCGCACGTGACACGATACGGAGAATACTTGCTTTCGCGCTAAGAAATATTTTTAAATGATGTGGCACGTGGTTTTGCTTTC
>ML810854.1:174074-201544 GCA_009831015.1 Picea engelmannii
AACAATGGTTCGATTCTGGAGAAATTTTGAGTCTATGTTTTGATTACTTACCTTAATACAAAAATCACAGTTTTCTTTTGTTACTGTAATCAGATTTTCATCCATCTTATTTCTGTACTCTGTTTAATTTAGTTCAGCTTATGGTCATGATTTGAATGGAGGAACTTCTCATTTGCTTAGTGTGACCCTGCATTATTTATGTATTTGGTTGTATAAACCCTGCATTCCAATGTATTTGGTTGTCTAAGCTATATTCTTCACACCTTTCTTGTTATCTGGCCTCTGATTTACAGCTTCTAAAAGMACTGGTTCATTAAGTTATTCTGATAAGTAATCTCTTCATTGCACTATCTTAGTATCCCATTGATCCACCTACTGAAAACAATTCATCTGTTAAGTTACCAGGCATACTTAGCTTACAACCCTAAGTAGTTTCCTGGAGTGATAACACACTGCAAGCTCCAACCATGAGTTAATGGCGACAACCCAAGACGCATCACGCTTTAGCCTCTGCTGTATGCCTTCTGCGTAGCTAAGGTTCTACAACTTCCCACCCATCCATTCGGGGGTTTGTTGCTATGGGCAGCTCTCTATCGAGGGTTTGTCGTTGCATATCGACTCTCTCTCTCTATGTAGTGATTTTTATGCAACTTCAGGGCATGAATTTTTAACCTCTGAGTTTTTTTCTTGCATATTGTTGGTTGGTCGATCATTCCCCTACCTCTCTGTCCTGGTGGCATGTTGGTCATTTAGTGGGGCACAACATCAGGTTGAAATTAATCTTCCAAAGATCCACTAGCCGAGATTAAAGACAACTCCCACTGAAGATCTACAAAATCGACATTTAAGCGCCCATCTTTCGCCCAGCTCACCCAACTCATCCATAAAAGGCCTATCTCGTCCGACAAAGTGCCCAACATGTCCTGCGGGTGTCTATGCTCAGTGGCCTCACGAAATTGGGAGGAAATATCAAAATCAGGGATGCGTTGTGGATCTTTAGAGGCCGATATGTTGAAATTTGGACAGAGCATGACTAAGGTTTGTTTTTCAGTTGGAAGACGAGCTCGAGTGCAATGGGTCAAAGGGATTTTATAACCATTCCCTGGTCTCGCTCGAGGAGTCTCCATTTCAAAAATTATGTCGCGCATTGATTGTTTCAGGGCACACTGATATGTTCTTCTTCGACCAGAAATCGGTCCTTGCATAGCTCATTGGAGTCCAGACATCGAAGCTGAAGAGATAGAGGTATTCTTCCATTATTTGTCAACTAAAGAGATAATGATATATGTGCCTACAATTTTTTTTTTTATGAACATGGAAACATTTAAATATAATTGCCTCTATCCAAGTAATATTATGTGTGGAATATAAACAAGTTGTTGTAAATATTTTTTAGAGTAGATTGTTTAGAGCCTAGTTTTCCATTTCCTTTTGAGATAATACACCTGGATATGGTGTTTTATTGAACTCGTTATTGTAAATGGTAGAGTTAAGGACATTTGAGATCCTAACTCCCCATAATTATCATACATGGAAACTTAATATGCAACAATTATTGAAATTAAAGGGGCTTTGTCGAGGCTCAACTTGTGTTCACCAAGGATATTGAGAGGTTCGCCTATCAAAATAAACTTGATGAAGTCATGGGCTTCATTGGTTTGCATGTGTCAGATAGCTTGTTGTTCCACATAGCTGATTATAAAATTCCGAAAGCAAGTTGGGACAAGTTGGATTCCTTATTTGGAAAAATCAACGAATTTCAAGCCCTACAATTAGAAGAAGAGTGGCCATCACTGGTACATCATGAGCATGAATCCATTGAAAAGTATATTACCAAATTCAGGTTGTTGGTGGTGCAACTAAAATGGTGTGGAAAAACTAAATCAGATGAAGAGTGCATCTTCTTGATTTTATCCAAGCTAAAAGGTCCTTATCAGGTATTTTCTTCTACATTTTATTCTACTATGGATGCACTATGAAGTGAGTTTAAAATGTCTTCCTTTTAGATTTTTTGTGAGCGTCTTACTAGAACAATCTAAGCTTACTCAATTATATGCTCTTTATGGCTCTAACAATAAGGCTCTTGTGGCTCACACCTCCAAAACTAAGCACAAGACTCGGTATAAGTAGAAGAAATATTTTTCTCCAGCTGGTGAGCTTACCTCCAAGCCTCAACAGAAAACAAAACGTTTTCCTCCATCTTCCAAGTCTAGTGAGTCTTCCTCCAAGACAAGGAAGAAGAAGTCAAATGACACCTATAGCTTGTATGGAGAACTTGGGCATGTAGAATCTAAGCATTGGTTGGAAATTGAATCTTTTAATGAAGCCATGAAGCAACATAAGATTTCAGTACCCAAACCTTGTTCTACTAGTAAAGGAAATGCTTTATCAAATCAAGCCTTGTACACATCTTTAGATAGTTGGATACTTGATTCTGGTGCTTCACACCACATGAATCATTCTCATGAGTTGTTGGTTTCCACATCTGAATGTAACATTTCACAGATTGTAGTTGGAGACTCTACACAGCTGGATGTTTTTGGATCCGGCATAATGCAGAATGCAGTTAGATAAAGGGTGCATTAATGATGTTCTTCTTGTTCCTAACATCTCTGCAAATCTTCTCTTTGTATATCATATTTTGCATTCTAGTAATGGGAAAACAATAGAGTTTTCTCCTAATGATGTAATAATTCGAGAACTACAAAATCCATACATTGTTATTACATCTAGAAAAGTAGATCATAGTTCTCTATTGTATAAGTTTACTTCTTTTGAGTCGTCCTTAGGTTCCGCTTTCATTGCACATGTTGATGATTTGAGTAGGCTTTGGCATGAAAGATTTGGACATCTCAACTACATATATTTGCAGCAGTTGAGCACCCAAAAATTGGTTCTTGGTCTTCCTAAAGTTTCTTGTACTGATGGAGTTTGTCCAAGTTGTGTCCTTGGAAAATGACATCAAGATCTTTTTCCTAAAGGAAAAGCATGGTGTGCTACAACACCTCTTGAGTTGGTACCTAGTGATCTCATGCCATTTCCAAATCGCTCATTTTCAGGGGCTAAGCACTCACCTTCATTGATGACTTCTCATGTTTCTCTTGGGTGTACTTTCTTAAGTATAAGAGTGAGGTCCTTGTGACTTTTAAGAACTTCAAGGAATTTGTTGAGAATCAATCATCTCTTTATATCAAGAAACTACACACGGATAATGGGGGGGAATATGTCAATCATGGATTCACATATTTTTGTAGAGAACATGGCATTCAACATCATCTCATTGTTCCCTACAACCCTCAACAAAATGGTGTTGATGAAAGAAAGAACATAACACTAAAATAAATGGCAAACTGTATGATTCAATCCAAGAACATGGCACCTTCCTTTTGGGTTGAAGTAGTAAACTTTGTAAATTACATTCAAAATAGGATGCCTCATCGGGAAGTACTGCATAAGACTCCAGAGGAATATTGGACCCATGTTAAGCCTAGTGTCTCTTCTTTTAGAGTATTTGGCAGTCCATCATGGGCCTTAATACCAGTTGAAAAATGCAAAGCTATGGAGAAGAAAATCCAACCAATGATATTCATTGGTTATTGTGAGGACATAAAAGAATATAGGTTATTTGAACCTATTACTAAAGAATTCTTCTTTTGACGAGCTTTCTATTTTGATGAAAGATTGAACCCACATCAAATCCTTCTCCATCTTCAGATTGTCGTGAAGACAATGGTGTTGAACATGTTGAAAAATTTTCTTTAGAAGATGATAATGACCCTTTTGAAGTTCAACATCAACATCAACCAGAAGAAAATCTACCACCTGCACCAACATAGCATGAGCATCCTGAACATGAACAAATTGATTAAGAACATGAACAACTTGATCAAGAACTGCATCTCAAGAGGAGATTTCATGAGAGAAAGAGTCCTGACAGGTATGGATATGAGCCAACTGATTTCAGCTATTTAGCCTCAACCTCTTTCCCTATTCAGTCACAAACAATAGGTGTCTCTTTTTTGAGTCATATTGTCTCAAATGATCCACAAATGTTTTTTGACGTTGTTGGCATACCTGAGTGGGATGCTGCCATGACAGAGGAGTATTCTTCAGTGATGAAGAATCACACATGGTATCTCGTCTCTCTTCCAAAGGGACGAAAGCTAGTTCACTATAAATGGATCTATAAAACCAAATATGCAATAGATGGCTCTGTTGACAAGCATAAGGAACGTCTTGTGGCCAAGGGATTTTTATAAGTTGAAGGGATTGATTACTCTGAGAATTTTGCTCATGTTTCCAAGATGAATTCTATATGCCTTGTGCTTTCACTTGATGCTTCCCAAGGCTGGTCAGTCTACCAGATGGATTTAAAGAGCGCCTTTCTGCATGGTGACTTAGATGAGGAAATCTACATGGAACAAAATCCTAGTTTTGTGCATGATTCCTCTCTTGTTTGTAGGATATTATGTTCTCTTTATGGTATCAAACAAGCTCCTCGAGCTTGGTATGAGAAGATGGATATTTTTCTGATTTCTTCTAGGTTTTATCGTTGTCATTCGGATCATATAGTTTACACTCAAAAGAAGTGTATTGGTCTCTTGATTTTGGTTCGGTATGTGGATGATTTAATTCTCACGGGGGTTATTCATGTATGATTCAGGGTATTCAACAAACATTGATGGGACAATTTGATATGACAGATCTGGGGCTTCTGCATTATTTTCTTGGTCTCCAGGTGCTTCAGTCTTCTGAAGGAATCTCCATTTTTCAGCAGAATTATGCACTTGATTCACTTCAGTGCTTTGGCATGGTTGATTGTAAACTTGCCTCTAGTCTATTTCAATCAAGAGTCACCCATCCTACCAGTTTTTGCTCACCACGAGTTAATACTTCGTTGTATTGAAAATTGATTGGGATTTTGTTGTATATAACTCATACACATACTGATGTATATTTTGCAGTAGGACTTGTCTCTTGGTTCTCTCAAGATCCTCATGAGAGTCACTGGAAGGCAACAAAGCACATTCTGTGATACATTCAGGGTACTACCATTTTTTACATTCAGTACTCTTTTGGTGCTTCTCAACTTATGGGATACACTAACTTTGATTGGGATGGTTTGGTTGATGACTGAAATTCCACATATGTCTTTGTCTATTGTCTTGGCTCCGCACCTATTACATGGTCTTGCAAAAAGAAATCTGCAATTTCTTTATCCTCTGTAGAAGTTGAGTATCGTGTTGCAGTTCTTTCTAGTCAGGAGGTTCTTTGGCTTTGACAACTTTTGATAGAGTTTGGCATTCAGAAGGATCATCCCACCACTCTTTGGTGTGATAATTAGAGTGTCATACACATTTATCATAACCCAGTGAAACATCAATGGACCAAACACATTGACATCCACATGCACTTCATTCACCAACTCATTTAGGATTGTGTTCTCAGCCTGGAGTATTTTCCTACTGAAGCGCAAGTCGCTGAAATCTTCACTAAATCTTTGGTATCACCTTGCTTTCTTCAACTATGACTGATGCTTGGGGTGAAGGAAGTTGTCTCTGGGGGGTTATATTGAGACCTCCTACCTTCACTTTTTTATGTTTTTTTCTCTCTTTAGGCGATGAGTTTTTTCCTACGGGTTTTCTCTTTTTCTCCACTTATGAGAGTTTGTATTGGGTACCTTAGTAGGCCTAGTATCAGAACCCATAATTGTTTTTTTTTTTTACTTCCCTAAGTTTCACTTATGTGGGGGTTTTGATGTATAAGTTTACTTACGATAGGTATGACACGTCATCCTTCTTGGATGTTTGTGGACAACCACCATGTTCTTCTCTGACTTATCACCGGAGTGGGTAAATTGCCCATCCATCTCCTTGTATAATTACTTCGATGAGTGAGTTATCCATCTACCTTCATCAATGTTGTCTCCTCACATCCTATTATAAATAGAGGAGCTCTTCAATGTAAACAACAAGCAGATCAATTATATCAGTATCTGTTTTTTGGAAGGTTGTTGGTCTTTGCAGTGATCTTTTCCTGTGATATTGTTTTCGTCTCAATATCTACAATTATTTCCCATATGTAGGGACAAAAAAAAAAATCACATTTTCAAAATCAAATTCAGTTGATATCCATTAAAATCCCATTATACTATCCAATACCTCTCTTCAACAAGAAGTCCTTCATTGAATTCCTTAAAAACAAAGGTCCCAATGTCAACATTAATGCTTCCTTAGACAATCTATTTTCCTTGTTGTTCAAATCCTTATATATATGTGTGAAGGAAAACCAATCCAAACTTGCTAAGAGAACCCTTAATAGGCCCAACAAAGGCCTGAGATGAGATTCTTGGACCTGTATCTTGTTGTTGGCCCATTTTATGACAGATTTGGAGTCACCAAATAACTGAACACTCTTAATATTTCTAGAAGAAGTGAAATACATCAAAGACCACAATGAAGAAAACTTTGCTTTCATATTTGTTCCCCCACCTGGATAATACTGAATCTCATAAAAATGTGTAGCATCCAGATATAATATGGCACCATCTCCACATCTCTGAGGGAGATCCTGGCACGCCCCATCAAAAAATACCCAAGGTAATTTGGGAACTATCTCTGGCATAATTGGATGACGTTTCATTGACAATTTTGGAGGAACCTTATATTCAAAAACCTGTTTATGGATAAGCCACGTCACAATATCCTATGGAATGAAGCAATTATGGAAAATACAAATGTTTCTTTCCCACCATAAAAAGTAAACGAAAATGCAGGGTAAGGATAAAATATCCATTAAGGATTTCAGGCCCAATCAACCTTCAAACCATTCTTCTAAACATCCTGCCAACAACCCAGAAGATATCTTGAAAAGAGGAACAATGGAATCCCAAAATCGGCTAGCATATGCGCACAAAGTAAATATATGGGTGGCTAATTTCTCCGACGAACGACATAGAGCACACATGTTTGGGCCAACCCAGACCCTTTTTAAACCTACATCCCATGTTAAAATATTTCTCTCCATTGCCAAGAAAAACAAGGTAATCGTTTTCATTGGAGCGTGCAACTTCAACAAAGGGGATCACCACCATTTCTGTAAACCTAATTCCTCCATTGAAAAATAACCCAATTTGACTAAAAAGTTGTCTAAAAGTTGGTTTCGAGTCCAACACAAAGAATCTTGGACTCCGTTGTTGAGAGAGAGGATTTTTTCCTTAAGGGTAGATGCATAAATAACCCATTCTTCTTTGTGACAATATATAATGATTAGATCATCATCTCTAAGACATGTAGTGTGTCCATATTCGTCTCTTAAGATATATCAGGCATCACTCAAATAGAAAATTCCAAGGATATGGAGATGATTAACAAGATTCTCAAACAAAATATGCGATCTAGATCTTCAGATCTTCTTTCCATTTCTAATATTCCACGCAAACCAATCCCCAATCACTGATAAAGAGGCCACCATTACTTTCCAAACATTAGAACTATTTGAAACATATTTATGGGGATTGTGAATCCATTCTTCCAAGGAAGAACCTGGCAAATATTTGACTTCCATTACTTTGTCAAACAACATTCAATTGTCAAGAATGATCCAAAGGCTTCTAGCATTTAGAGCTCCATTGAACGTAACCATATTTTTTATCCCCCAACCTCGTAAAGTTGTTGGCATTGCCAACCTCTGTCATTTCACCAGTGGGATACTGTCAACCTCTTTCTTTCTTGACCACATAAATTTGAAGCACATTTTCCCTATTTAACTGAGAATCCCTTTAGGAATTTTATCCATTGAATCCAAATAAACTATAATACTACACAACCTTGTCTTAATGAGAACCAATCGTCCACCCTGAGATAGGAAATGATTGACCCACAACCCAATGCGTGCTTGAATTTTCTTAACAAGGAAGAGCCAATCTTTGAACAAATAAGAGTTTGGCAGCAAATGAAATTCCAAATATTTCAAACTTACATCGAAATCAACTAGCGCAACGTGAAAGAGGGTCCTCATTTGAGTCTTCAGATCATCACTAAGAGCATGAGTATGAATGGAATATTTATCTTGAATGACTTCCATCCCTATTGCTTGACAAAAAGGACTCATAATATCTTTTAAAGCATCTAACTCCCTTTGCGAACCTTCACCAAAAATCATCACATCGTTAACAAACAAGATGTGAGTTAAAAAAACCAAATAAAAAAAGTATAGTCCTCTATAGCTTCCATTTGACTTGGCATTTTGGAAGCGTTTGCTCAGGCCCTTGGCCACAATTAAAAATAAGAAAGGAGATAACAAGCACCCTTGTCAGAGGCCCCTATTTGACTAGAAAAACATAGAAGGGAACCATTAATTATAACTGCAAAAGAAATCAAGGAAATGAAACTCATTATCCAATTTGTAGAGTGCAGATTCATGCCCAGTTGAATTAAGGCTAGCTGCATGAAAACCAAAATAAATGTATCATATTCCTTAGAGAGGTCAATTTTCAGAAGAAATGATGGAATATTTTGGGTCTTGATTGAATGTAGAGCTTCCTGGGTACGCGAAATAACATCATGGATCTGGCGATTAAAGAGAAAACCATAGTGTTCCTCTGATATGATTTCATTGAGCATGGGTTTCAGTCTATTTGCAATGATATTGGTTAATATTAGTTTGTAGTTCAAGTTACAACAAGAGATGGGACTGAAATCCTCAAAGGATTTAGTCTCTTGTTTCTTTGGAATGGGAGCCATAAAGTTTCTAGTCAAAGAACCCAACATTTTACCTTAAGATTGGGACTCTTGGACCACTCTGAGGATATCCCCTTTGATCAATTCAAATAATCCTAAACAAAATTCCAACGTTAACCCGTCCAGGCCCATACACTTTCTTTTCTGGAAAGAATTTAGAGTAAAAATCACTTCTTCCTCTGATATTTTTGCAAGAAGAGAATCGTTCATTTCCTATGTGAAAGTTCTCGGAAAGAAATAAATCACCTTGAGAATTTCATCAATCGAAAAATCCCTAGGCTCTTTGTTGTGAGTGGGAAATCCCTCTACGGACTAGCACTTAGGGTTAGATTATGCACACAGAAAAGACCTAAAGATATCTACTTTCTACCATCATCCTAGACCTAATCCCCATTATTCTTAAGCAAATACATAGTTAAATGAGCATACCTTATTACGGGTGTTTGATGTAGATCCCTCCTTATTCTTGATCATTTTTTGATTGCAGCTCTCCTCCCAAGGCTGACTTGCATTCACATAAAACAAACAACAAACTCCGCATGCATTTGATCTATATATTAATGGGTTAGAGATTTCAATAAACAAGTATACAATAAATCATAAAAACCTCATATGGTGGGACGAGAAAAGCATCTCTTTATTATTAACTTTAACAAATCAAATTACAATGATGAAGCCGGTCACTGCTCCATGAAATTGGTCCTCGGCTCCTCTTCTGTTGTCCTCCAACTTCTTTGCTCTATCTTTCTCTTTGCACAAGGAATGCTAAAGGGTTGGGACAAAGGGAATATGCAATTGGGTATAGTTTATTTACTATGATTCCCCCCCTCCAAATGGGACCCCTAAACCTTCTTTTATAGGCTAGAAGAAGCTAGGTATTTGGACGACCCCTCGGCCATGCATGGCCGGAAGGTTTAGTTAACTCACCCAAAGATGTGTGTTCCATCGACAACTTTCCTTTTTTCATGCTCTTGTAGGTACATGCAGGTTGTTTTGGGTTATCTAGCATGTACACGCGTGCAGTAATGGAGTAGGGCACATGGGCCTTTATAAAAGAGGTTTTTAAGAAGAGTTGTTTAGCAGTGCTTTGGGAAAAAGGGAATTGGAGATGGCCTGATGCCAGGTAAGCATGTTTGGTGTAAATTAGGGTTATAACAGATGCCCCCTAATGTGTGAGGTCAGAATATCATCTGATGGCTGAAATACATTACCAATATTTACCAATGTGTCGAACAAGTGAGCCTAGGGACCAGGAACCAGGAGGCGTCGTCTGCAAAATAATAATTTTCTCACTGAGGCGGGCATATCCATGCTCGGGATAAAATAGAATCATGGCTACCAATCAAATACACTGTAGATCCATGTCAAATAACTATATGAAGTGTAGCCACGGACAATACACAATGGAGCTACATCTCGAAATAAAAAAGATATACATATAGAGTATCCATCTTCTAGAAGCTGATACGACCTGATGGCTAGAGATGAGATCTTCAGAGCTCAAGCAACAACTTCAAAAAATCTTCAAAACTCAGGTAGGAGTGTAATATGAGTGTACGAATTCACTACCCAGAGGTCTTCGACAAATCGTCGGTCATGGACTAGATAATATTGATGATCAGACTAAAGGCTTCATTGATTTCGAACAAGGAATTGATTAGACATTCAGGATGGCTGGGTATGAGGGAAAGAGACAAACTGCAGAGGGGCCAACTCAGGCTTGGTGACAAAATTCCCTTGGACAACAGTACGAAAAATGATGAGACTCAGGAAGCATGGCATTAACATAAGTTTACGAGGCAGGAGGCAACGCAAACTCTCCATATATTTGGAAGAATAACCAAATTGAGGAGGACACAGCTCTATGTAGCGAGAACATCTTCCTAACGTCGTATTAAATCCCAGGGTTTTATGAACAAACGGATAGATGTGATTTGTCCAAGGGAGAGTCATTATGCTGCCAATAAAGAAAATACTTTTCCCTTCCTCTTTTTTGGGTATATTTGATTTTTTTTGGTCTTTTTCAATGATTTTGGAAAAAAGAATAAAAGAATGTTACGTTACAAAGGAGGATCGAGTGTCGCAAACATACTAGTTCCAAGCGCACGGAACACAGGGATGCTCAGGGAAAAGGGACATATGCAAGAAAAGGACACTCGGGAAAAATCCTCCAGGGGCCACAGGTGTCAAGACGTAGAGGCAAAGTGCTATAGGGCTTGCGTATGAGGCATGCTTCATATGGTTCAGTTGAGAGCAACATGGAGCCGACATTAGGCTAAAGACGTGGTTATGGAAATGTGATTAATAAAACACACAATGGTAACGTCCTTCAATGTAAGTTTAACAATCCCAGAGAAGGTAAGCTCGGTGGTTTTTCATATTTAAAGAGTCTGAAAAAACATAAAAGGAGACTCCATTGGGGTACCTTTTTCGAAGGTAGTCTAGTCGGTTCGAAAAAGGGGTAAACTAGCACCGACAAGACGTCTATTCAAAACCATTTTAACGAGTGTGATAAAGACAAGATCACTCGGCCATTTTTTCATTTTCAAGGAGTCTGAAAAAATCTTAACTATGGACTCCGTTAGGAATGTTCTTTTGGACTAGTTTAACGAGTCTGAGAGAATAAGGTCACTCGACGATCTTTTCAATTTTAGGGAGTCTGAAAAGAGATTAACTATGGACTCCCTGGGGGTTCCTTTTTCGTAAATTTAGTCCCTTAGGCTCGAAAAAGGGTTAAAATGATACCTGAGAGTACTCTTCTAGAGAACTGAAGTTCCATAGAGTATACCTTTGTTCGTACAGTTGACTGTCTAGACCGAAAAATGGGTAAACTACCATCGGACATAAGTGACTTCAAATTACAGTTTAATGAGCGTGAAAGGCCACAAGATCACTCAACAATCTTTTCATGTTTAGAGGGTCTGAAAAAGGCTTAAAAGAAGACCCGTTATATCTTTTGGGAGTCCTGAGGGTGAGGTCAAGAGTGAAAAAGAATCATGCAAATGAGGCTCAAATTCATAATCAGGAAAAAAAACAAGGACTCCTAAGCCTACAGTGATTAGAGTTAGCATGGACACCATAATGCAACCAGGATCTACCTAGGGCATCCATGTTTCGGTAAGCTCTACCACCAACTTGCCACACTTCTGAAGTAGCAATGATGGTTCCATGTCGCAATCTGATGGGATCGATCCTATGGCAAAGGAAAAAGACAATGAGATACAAAAGTCAGGGTAGAAACCTAACTTACATGCTCAAGTTGATCCTCGGAAATGTTTTCCATGGACCGTCGAAAATTACCCAAAACTCCAAAAAATTGATCGATACCCAATCATACCCCCCCAATGCAACTCTTGAATCACTCTAAATATTTTTTGGCTTGAAAAACATGATAAGGGGGGCCAAAAAAGTGACAAAAAGAGGCCAAAAAGTCTATAAATAGAAGCTGACAGCTCATTATCGACATTGCTGATTTGGAAATTGACACTGGAGCCAAAAAACCCCCTTTGATAAAAGTGGTGTTCTGGAAGCTATAGTGGACGAAACGACCATCTGTCTGGACCAAGTAAGTACAAACTCTCTTATCTTGCATTTTAAGTCTTTCTTTTTTCTTTAGGTTCCATTTTTTGGGGGGGCGTCAACCTTCAAAAGGTCAGCCCTAGGTCCACGCGGTCTGTCTCAAGACAGGTCACGTGTACACGCGACTGTCAGTATTACAGCTCGCATGGACCCCCTTTTTGAATGAAAAAGATTAAAAAACAAGGGTTAACCCTCCTAAACCTTGGTGTTTTGCAGGATGTATGTCCACTGGAGAGAAAGAGAGCATGAAGAGGTTAGTGAGTTGGTCGGAGAAGACCCTAATGTTGTGGCTGCCTTGATGCAATGTGGGTTGCTCAAGTTCTTCTTATGTCCTTTTATGCACACACAACCTAGGCTACTGAATGCCTTGGTTGACTACTGGCATCCAGATGCAGAGGCATTCATGTTAGAGGGGCAGTCACTGGTGCCCACGACCAAGGACATATATTTTTTGACTAGCCTCTCCAGGAGAGGTGAACTAGTCAACTTCTGGACTTTTCCTTCGGGACAGCATAACATAGAAGAATTGATAGGTCCTTACTGTGTGGCTGACACAGACTACTCGAGCTCACAGGTGCCCATAAGCAAGATTACTGACTTATTTCTACAGGCTATAGTGTTGCTTATTGGATGAATCACTAGTTCTGCGGCTCTACATCAGGCGTCTCGGGCACAGATGAACTGTGCAATCCAACGCTTAAATGCACAAATATTTGATTGGAGCACCACATTGTTAGAGTGTATGAAGAGGCAATTGACAAATTGCTAATTGAAGACACAAAGGAACTTCGGGTTCGGGACCATTCTATGCTCTTTCTTCTTTGAGAGAGTTCTGAGCTTTAGTCCTCGAGTAGTGGTACGAGGACATCCGGCCTCTCTTCCTGCTATGTGTAGATGGGCAGTGTTACTACTGCGACAGGGTGGTGGAAGGACCAATGAGTCCTTTGATGATGACTTCTTCACGTGGTTGTCGCGATAGATCGTGGTTATAGAGGATTACCCCTATGTCGGGATTGATTTCTCGAGAGACCCTAAGATACCAGTACCTCCTGGTGAGGAGCGAGGAGAGATGGGTAAGTTTACTTCATTGTTTTTTTTTTGTTTTTGTGAAACATATGTAATCTTTATGTTGTTTTTGTTATATATCATTTTTTTTGTGCCAGAGTATTTGACGGATATGTGTTTGTTGCATGCAAATGTGGGACCAGTGTGACCTGCGGACTATGCCAGGAATAAGCGTCGTCCTCGGCTACGGGCCGCACCTGCCGCCGCCGAGGGACCAACAACAGTAGGAGATCTTCCAGCCGGGGAGGCTGAGAGGGTGTTAAGATGAGTCGAGTGGAATTTTACTGCGCTCACTCGCACAGTCCCTATGGAAGAGATTGAGGACCTGCCACCATCGATGCAACCTCATGTAGTGGAGGCACCACGGACGTGGGTCCAATTGTTTCGACGTTTAGACAACGTTGTAGATCAGTACAACATGGCCCACAAGCCCTGACTTTAGTTACGTTTTTCGCGTGTCGAGAGCACTACTTGTATATAGTTTTTGAGGGCATAAGCCCCGTGACTCGTTATTGGTCATATTTTTGAGGCGCTTGCGTCCATCTATGTACTCTAGTGACTATGATGTTATACATGGATTTTTATGTCTTTTGTGGCTTATGGATCATTTTTGCAAAAAATGTATTTACATGTTTATGTGTATGTTTTTTCATATGTGTGAAAGACACCAATCTAAAATTTGATTAGCTAGAGTATCTGTAATTTGATTTAATCTCCTAGGAACATGAAAATATGTAATATAATCAAAGCTTCGTTCTAAGAGATGTACCCTAAGGAATTGTCGGTGTAACGTCGGATCATGAACACGGTAAACTCTATTTAACTGAGACACAACCAGCTAGGCGTCGAGGTAGACCCGGAGATGAGAGATACCAAATGACAAGGCATCATGAAGAAACTCAATAACTGCACTGTACTCGGTGAAATTGTTTGTGGTGTCACCTAAGCATATACCTCTGAAAGATAATAACTGGCCTCGAGGTGTAAAAATTACCCAAGTTGCAGAGGCAACCCTCCGAGTGTGTCAGCTAGCACCCTCTGCGTACCCAATGAACACCTCTGGTTCACTTGACATCTATGACAGTGATGAAAGATACATCAAAACGACAAGTCCATAACACTAAAAAAAAACTAGAAAGTAATAGTACAAAGACTATACATATGTTACAAAAAGTTACCCATGGTGACTTGCATATGAGTAATACTTCTTGTGGTAGAGTCCATTTCTAGGCTCTACCAAAGCATTCCCTTCAAATTCAACCAAATGATAAGCACCCTTCTTTAGAACCTCTTTTATGATGAAAGGTCCAAACCACATGGGTTTGAATTTTCCTGCCCCCAGGGGGTCCTTATCTTGGTCGTAGACTAGGACAAGGTTGCCTTCAGTGAAAATCTGAGGACAAATGGACCGATCATACTGACACTTGACTTTATGTTTGTGAGCCTTGTTGGCCAGGGGCACATCTTGACACTGCTCATTGAGCTGCTCCAGGTATAATAACTACTCTTCAAGTGGAGGAGTGTCTGACAATAATTGTACTGCCAAATTTAGAGACGGGATCTGACATTTGATAGGCAAGACTGTCTCTAGCCCATAAACGAGTTGGAAAGGTGAGAAACCGGTTGCAGTATTAACAGATGTTCGATAAGCCCATAATGTCGAGTATAACATAAAATGCCAATTTGACTTGGCTAAGTTGATCGTTCGCTGTAGAATGGTCTTAAGAGTTTTGTTCACAGCTTCCACCTGACCATTTACTTGGGGGTAGTAGGGTGATGAATGTTCCTATCATAACCCAAGCTTTGACGTTAACTCGGTCATCATTTGGTTTTGAAAGTGACTGCCATGGTCAGTGAAAATCTCCCTTGGGATGCTGAACCTTGCTATTATCTGGTTGAATAAAAAGAGAGTTGCAGTCTCTCCATCATATTTAAACATTGGCATAGCTTCGACCCACTTTGTGAAGTAGTCTACGGCTACGATGATGTAACGGTGCCCCCTTGCTGAAGGAGGGTTTCATGTAGTATAATCAACCCCCCACTTGGTGAAGGGACCAACTGTGATGACAGGAAACATGGGAGCGGGATGTGCTCTCATCTTCCGAGAGAAGATTTGGCATAGGTGGCACTTCTTGACCGATTCGATACAATCTTTGATTAGTGTTGGCCAGAAGTAACCTACTCATAGAATCTTTTGGGCTATTGCCAACCCAGACAAATGACTGCTCCAGTATGGATATCGTTAAGCATGATAATTGCTTATTCGTGAGTGAGACATCAGCACAGGATGCAGTCTACACCTCTCCGATACAATGTATCATCGAGTATGAGATAATTCTTAGCCCTATGGCGTATGCATCGACGCTCATCACGAGAAGCAGAGGTAGGGCACTTCAAAGTCTAGAGATAGATAAGTATATCTACGTACCAGGGATCCAAAGAGGTGATCAAAAACATATCTCCTCTGATAGGCGACTCTTTGGGCACAAGATCACTTGACTCAACCAGAAGTTCTGAAATAATTTATGCAAAGACCAGTGACTTTTTGGATTTCGCTGAAACGAAATCTAAGTCAAACTCCTGGAGGATGACTATCCATCTATTGATTTTTCCGCCTATTACCTGTCATGTCAACATGTACTGAAATAGATTCACAACAACAATGGTGGTGGTCTTGCGAAACAGAGCATAATGACAGAACCGTTGAACAACATGGACTGCTCCCAACGCAATTTTTTCGATATGAGAATAATTGAGTTCCAATACTATGAGGCCTTGGCTCAGGTAATAGATGACATATTTTGAGAACAAGTCATCTTCCTGAACTAAGACCATGCCAATGGTTGACTCTGCTGCAGCTAGATATAATAAGAAATCCTTGTTATAGTTAGGTGGCCAGAGCAGAGGGGCAGTTGTGAGGGTATGCTTCAATGCGGAGAAAGAGCATTGAGCAACATCGTCCCAATAAAAAGGAACACCTTTATTAAGTAAGCGCATAAATCCCTTGGTGATCTCGGCATAGTTAGCGATGAAGCATCTTAAAAAATTCACCTTGCCCTGTAGACTCTGAAGTTGAAGGATTGTGTGGGGTGGGGGCAACTTAATTATTGCCTCAAACTTGAGAGGATCGACCATGATCCCTGTTGTTGACACTATGAAACCTAACAAACGTCTTGATGTTACGCAAAAGCTACACTTATTTGGATTCAAGGGAATCTGAAAGTAGCGACAACGCTCAAAGATAAGTCGGAGGTGTGTGGGATGATCCGTTCTCTTGCGAGATCGATATGATAAATCATCTAAATAGGCCTCTACTATATGCTTGAGGTCATGGAAAGCAAAAGACATGGCCTGCTGAAAGGTGGCTCCAACATTTTTGAGACTAAAAGGCATCTTACGATATGCGAATGTACCCCATGGACAGATGAATGTTATTTTGTGCTGGTCTTCGGGTTTGATTTGTATTTGGTTATATCCTGAAAAATTGTCCATGAAATAGAAGACCTCGCAACCCACACATTCATCAATTATCTGGTCGATGAATGGTGTGGGAAAATTATCTTTGGGACATGCCTTGTTCAAATCACAAAAGTCTGTACATACACGAATTGTGCCTTGTTTTTTATTGACCGACACGGGGTCTAACACCCATTGGGTCAAATGGATAGGATAGATAAAACTGGCTTTTAGTAGTTTCTCAACCTCAACCTTAATGGTTGCTTCTTTCCTGGGGTTAATTGAACGAAGCTTCTACCGAACAGGAGGCTTGGTAACTGCATAAGTTGTGATTTCATGTTCAACTATTTTTGGATTGATGCTTGGCATTTCCTCATAAGACCAGGCAAAAACGTCACATAATTCTTTAAATAGATCTGTGTAGATTTGAATCTCTTCGGGGGAGCATTCAGCTCCGAAGAAAAAATTCTCCATGATGCCAAGGGTTCTAGAGATATTGATCGGTATGGCTTCAGCGATGGTTTCCATATTACCCTCAGCATAGACATCATGTATAGCTAAGGGATTAATAGGACAAGTCCTATATCCAGTCATAGTCAAGGTGAATTCTTCGGCCTCAATTCTACTTAACTCTGGGAGAAAGTATGATCTATGATGAAGATCATCCCAGGGTTTGTCCAGACTAGTCATTGCTTCAATTACTACTTTATTAGAGGGCACGACTAAGTCTAATGAATCGGTGTTAGTGAGAGAACCTTGAGCCCAAATAGACTCTAGAAGCAGATCGAACTCTTGTGAAGGAGTTGGATCTGGGTTGGTTGAAGCTTGCTGGACTAAAGAGTACACTACTTCAGTTGTGGACAAGGGAATGGACATGCTCGGATGCCCTGTCCCCTCCATCGTGTCTAATGGGGAAGGAAGTATCCATGGATCGGTGAAGTAAGTCGTGCAAAACAACGAAACTTGGAAAATATCAACCTTATGGTGGTCGGATATGAACTTGGCATTGCCTTGAGGGGGTGAGTAATCAAAGGTACCCATCAAAGATGGGAACAAACCAACCCCTACGTTGACTATGCCTGGTTGAGGATTATCAATCATCAGGACCGCGGACACCCCCAATGAAGGGTCAGATCTAGAGAAAGACAATTGATCAATGGTCACAATTTGGTCCTCATGTGGAAACAACAAGACCTGGAAAACTGTAGCAACCACTGCTTGCATGGAATACATCCAACTCCTTCCTAACAAAAGATTGTAGTCGAGAGACGCGTTGACTACCTCTACCTCAACGCACATGGTCTTCCCTCCCAATTGCACAGGAAAAGAGGGAATGATACCATGTGGTCAGAATGAATGACCATCGAAAGCAGTGGCAAGAGTGGGAGACGGAGACAAAACAGGATAGCCAATGGCCTTCCAACATGCCAATGACATAACGCATGTTGAGGCACCCTCATCAACCACCGTGCATAAAATATTTCAAGTAAGATTTTTCATGGGGTGAGCCACTACTATCTGAAACGCTACATGGTAAGGAAGATGAGGTTTTAAGTCGGTTGTATCTAGCATGATGGTACCCAGATTACAAGTCTTAGTAGATCCTAGAGCGGTTAACAAAGCTTTCCTCTGGGAAGGGAATCTTTGGAGGACCTCCAAAGTGGACATCGCGCAAAGATTTTGAAACAAATCTTCCACCACAGAATAGTTCTAGGCAGCCCTTACATTTGGGTTGTGAGAAGCTTTTTTGAACGTGCCTTTTGGGATGTGTGTCATTGTTTCACCCAAATTCTTCTCAATCTGTAGAGGAAGAGATGGGAGTTCGGCTTCTTTTCCCTTCTCAGAAGTGCTTGGTTTACTATAGTCATGCACTCTAGTGGATATGAAAGCATCACCCTTCATCATATATACATTCGTGGATGCGGGATTGTTCGAAGACAGAGAGGGTCCTTGAATGCCCCCTTCCGCACTTGTAGAGGCTTGGGTTAGGTTTTGTCCATGTTGAAATGGATTTGTTAACACAACAGGCTATTGTTGTGTCACAAACTATTGGGCCTCTATAAGCTGGGGACATAGGTGGGTCGGGTGATCTTCCGTGCACAAGTTGCACGGATACCTTGCCTTCCGTTTCTCAATGTTTCCCCCACCAGCATTATCAGTGGGTTTCTTATCCCCCTTACCCTTTCGTTGTTTTTTCTTTCCTTTGGGCTGCTTGGTGGCCTTTGGATTTGTTGATTGCACTGTGTGTACATCTGACGTTTTAGTAGGGGGAGCAGCCAAAACAGTAGTTTGGCTAGCCCTGTGTGTTGTATAGACAATTGTTGCAACTACTTCATCAGTTGCTCGGCGGGCTTTGTTTATGCTGAACCAACAATACCATCGGCATGTGGTCCAGGTCTCTGTCTGGTTTTATCAAGTATTGAGTGTGGCGCATATGGCAAGATCTTGTATAATAAACCAGACGAAGAATAGATGAGATCAAGTTGTTGAGCTCTCATGATGGTGTCTTCTTCGGAGAACACTCCTGAAGTTGCGACATCTTTGGATAACTGCAGGACCAAAGACTTAAGGAACCACTTGAGAAAGAATGTTGGTGGGATTGGTACCTTAATTAAACTCTTTCAGTGTCTCCATTCTTGGATGTGATCAGAGATATGGTTTGTTTTTCTCTGTGCGAAATTGGCTAGCAGTTCTGTGCCAGCGTCATATCTCACAGGTAATTGGAAATGGTTTAGGAAGGCCATTGCTAATTCGCCGAAGGAAGAGTATCTTGAGCGGTCGAGCTCAATGTACCATTTTGCGACACTCCCAATGAGAGTACGTTGAAACAATCGCAAATGTATGGAGTCATCTTTCAATGAGTTAGATGAGCACCAAAGGTGGAAGGTAGTCACATGATCGCCTGGATCTTCGTTAGGCTTGGATTTGAAATTTAGTATGTCCGAAGGCAACTTCGTCGACATAGGAGGCCAACGCGGATCGTGACAGATAGGGTCATTCAACAACCTTGTCAAGTCTGGCAAATGCAAGTTTTCCAGGAAAGGTAGTTTGGGTTGTTGGTGATAACCTAGGAAAAGGGGGCCTGGAGTTTGACTGGCACCAGTTTGCCAGGAAAAGTTCGGATGTGGGCCTGGGTTCGGGTAAAAACCATGGCCATGGCCAGTGTATGGGTTCTACGTGTGAGGAGACATCATCATCTAATTCCCAAAATAGGATGTAGATGGATGGGCATGCATTACATTCGGAGGACTTTGGGAAGGGTTTCCCCATGCCGATCCCATGGGGATAGGAATAGTACCTTGTCTGGGGTTCCATTGACTATGGAAAGTATTTCCCCAGATCGACATTCCTGACAAAGGAACGAATCCCTGCCAAGAATTCCAAGGCCCTAATGTGGAAGAAGTTCCTGGGTTTTCCCCCTGTGCAGGAATAATACCCTGCATAGGAATAGGTTGTCCGAAACCGAGGTTGCCCCCAGTCAGGAATGTAGCTGACGAGAAGGAATTGTTACCAAACTCACCAAAAAAAGAAAACGATGTTGAACCTATCGGCATATTATGCAAAGGTGGTCCTTGGCTCCCTGCTCCAAGTAAACTATGGTGTGCAGATGGTCTGACGGATTGTTGATGCGTGCCAGTGAGTGAAGGGGATGAAAGAGGTATATGACCTCCCTCATAAGGGAAAGTGTTAAAAGGAGTAGGATTTCCCCCCATGCGGCCTTGTAGGGGAGCGTTAGAGCTCCCTACCCCCAAACCTGAAGTCTGTGAAGTGGAGTAGGAAAGTACAGGACTTGTACCTGAACTAGGCATCCTGTATGAGAACAGAGGGCCTATCGTACTTGGTGGGAAAGGGGTTGTGGCCACCGCCATAGACAGGATTAGACTACTGTGCGAGGTAGAGGTGGCCAAGACCATGGTGGCTCAAACCGGTGACAGTGGGTTAGGAGGTGGAAACTCTCCTGTGGTGACAATCGTAGTGGGAATTGAAGAATTCCCAGAAGGAGAAACAACATTTGTTTCCATTGTTGCGTGCGACACTTTTTGGAACTCGTAAGGGTGAATCGGTACGATGTTGGATGCCAAAATATTAGTGGTTGATGTTTCAGGTGGACCAAGAGATTTCGCTACAAAGTCTAAAACAGTCGATTCCTCCGGAGGTTGGTCAGGCACAATTTCTTGTGACTCGGTCGCTTCAAAAGACCCTTGTTGGTCTAGCTTTCACCTTAGTGGTGGCGGGGGTGGCTCCAATGAAACTGGTGATAGGCCCTAAATCCTTCATGACCGGCGGTGCTCGTGATCCTCCACTATGTGAGAAGATCAAAGACACTCTAGGGCTGTCTAACCGTTCAAAAAACAACACACACTAAAAATTCCCTACAAGATAAGACAAGCAAACACTAAATTAATTGGAAGAACCGTTACAACAACCAACACTAGAGCAACTTACTGGTGCAAGTGCCACTTGAACACGGAAGAACCCTCCGGGTATAATCTGCAAAGCGTGGCCCGATGTCTTTCCTAGGTACCGCGGTATACCCCCACAGTCACCTATGTATGTCCCTAAAAAGATAGGCAACTAGGTTGCCAGCGCACGAACAGTCACCAGGCGGGTGCAGTCGAAAGTCGGGTAGACCACAATGAGTAGGGTATCAAGCCTGAAACCTATCAAGGGTATCGAAACTAAATGGTTCGGAAGACAACTGAGGACCTCAAATGGATTCGAGACCCATGAAGCCCCGTGGCAAATGCAATCGACATAATCCCAAAACAAGCCCTCTATATGTGTTCTCCACTACGATTGGTCTAGCTTTGGAGAGGTTATCTCCGCTACCTTTCCGCACGCGACCTCATGTTTATCCCTTGTGTTAGAAGGGGGTCCCGGATAAATTTCACGATACTGGACTTTGACACTCCCTAACTCAGACTCCAATGTTTGATTTTAATGGCCTTGAAGAGTTTCCTCTCCAACCTAATTCAAGGCCCTAACCCTAAACTAGTTGGTTGACCCTACAAACATAAAAATTCTAATGAATTTTAGATTTAGTGTTAATTTTATGGCTTATCTTACGTCAAAGGCTATGAAAGTGAAACTAGTGATGTTTGAAAGACGAAAGTAAAATAAACAGAAAGCTTGGAAACAAAAACTTTTCTTTAAACAACTTTTCAAACTTTAAATTTTTTCTAAGATCTTTGAACAATAAACTCAAAGCAGGATTTCACTCAACTACGAGCTACTTATGATCTAAGTAAACTATCAAGAACTTATGAAAGCAAAGACTTTTCCCTGGTTACTAATGCAAAACAACACTTTTTAACCAATCAAAGAAACATTTTTTTTTTTTTTTATTTGAATGCTCACAAAGAAAAAAGGAAAAATACCAACAAGTCAAACCAAGAAAAATTTATGGCCTAAGCATAGATCGCAAAGAGTCATGTCAAAAATCACACATAAGTAAATTTAAAAAAATGGACTCTCACACTTGTCTAAAAACCCTATAAAAGAAAATTTTGAGGAAAAACTTCTAAACGAAAAAGAAAGCTATTGCTGTGATCAAACCTAAGTTACTGACCACTATGATAGAGACCCAAAAACCTGATAGGTATAGCTCTTTTCAAAGGAAAGGATGACTGCATCACCTTCAACAAAACTTCCCCTCAAGTACACCACTGGCAGTTCAACAGCAAGCGTGTGCACGCGAGCTGTGTAAAGTTAGAGGGCATGTACATGCGTACTAGCCTTATACAGGTCGCGTGTATCCTTGACTCTGAGACAAAAACAAAAATCCAAGCAAGCCATCCCAGGTAGAGATGACTGGTACTGAAAACGAGAATCTCTTGAAGACTGAGACACTTACTTTAATAGAAGAAAAAAAACAAATCAAGGAAAACTTCATAGAACAAACCAATCTGAGGTGAAACCTAAGCTACAGACTGCAAGAAACAAATACTAGAAAGAGTTCCAAAAAACTCCTGAGAAGGACTACTTTTGATAGGGAAGAGGACGACTGCCTCTTTAAAAGAAATTTTCTGGAATCTACACGCGACTGCCACTTCCTTAGCTAGTGTGTACATGCGGGCTGTGAGAATGTAGGGCGCGGGTACACGCATGTAAACCTTATACAAGCCGCGTGTACCTCTGTGGGTCTTGAAAAAATTACAGTCAAGAAAAGAAACATAGATAACTGGTATGGGAAACAAAATCTCTATTAGCTCATACTTTTGTAGAAACTTTAAAACCAGGAAAATGAAACCAATTCTTAAAAATACCCAAAAATATCCCCAGGAACCCTAGAGACTTCCCCAGTACGGTCGCCAATTCTGTTGTGAGTGCGAAATCTCTCTACGAACTAGCACTTAGGGTTAGATTATGCATGCAGAAAAGACCTAAAGATCTCTACTTTCTACCATCGTCCCAGACCTAATCCCCATTATTCTTAAGAAAATACATAGTTAAATGAGCATACCTTATTACGGGCATTTGATGTAGATCCCTCCTTATGCTTGATCATTTTTGGATTGCATCTCTCCTCCCAAGGCTGACTTGCATTCACATAAAACAAACAACAAACTCTGCATGCATTTGATCTATAGATTAATGGGTTAGAGATTTCAATAAACAAGTATACAATAAATCATAAAAACCTCATATGGTGGGACAGGAAAAGTATGTCTTTATTATTAACTTCAACAAATCAACTTACAATGATGAAGTCGGCCACTGCTCCACGAACCTGGTCCTGGGCTCCTCTTCTACTATCCTCCAACTTCTTTTCTCTATCTTTCTCTTTGCACAAGGAAGGCTAAAGGGTTGGGACAAAGGGAATATGCAATTGGGTATAGTTTCTTTACTATGATTCTCCCCCTCCAAATGGGACCCCTAACCCTTCTTTTATAGGCTAGAAGAAGCTAGGCATTTGGACAAACCCTCGACCATGCATGGACAGAAGGTTTAGTTAACTCACCCAAAGTTGTGTGTTTCATCGGGAACTTTCCTTTTTTCGTTCTTTTGTAGGTACACGCGAGCTGTTTTGGGTCAGCTAGTGTGTACATAGATGCAGTAATGGAGTAGGGCGCGTGGGCCTTTATAAAAGAGTTTTTTAAGAAGAGTTGTTCAGCAGTGCTTTGGCAAAAAGGGAATCTGAGATGGCCTGATGCCAGGTAAGCATGTCTAGTGTAAATTAGGGTTATAACACTCTTTGGAAAGGGTTGAAAAGAAAGCGGTGCTTTCCTCTACAATTTTAGTATGAGAGTATCTAATCTATCCATCAAGGTCTTTGATTCTAGAAATTGTGTTTATGTTTTTCCAGAATTGAGCATATCTATGAAATTACTTAGTTTTTGCTGCTACCTTCATGAATCCATATGACCTTAATCTTTAGGCACCATTTGTATTCCTCTAAAGCCATAAGTTCTTGATGTTTTTAAAAAATACTTCCTAGAGATTCCTCTTCCAAGGAGGAGAGAGATCTGGGAGGTTTACCTATTAGAAAATATGGGATATTCCTTTCCACTACTTTGAGGTCTAATTGCACGTTATCCATGAATGATCACACCCATTTCTTAGTTATAGATGTTGCTTTGGCAATATTATGGGGGAACCTATGCATAAATGAAGATTTTTCTTCCCCATTTAAAGGAATCCATGAGTTTTTAATCAGATTAGCATACTCCTCTTCCTTTAGACAAACTTCATTTAATTTCAATGGAGAAGGAGGTTTTTTTCCATGTTACTTGATTTTTAAGAGTATATGGAGGTGATCATAGTTACCGCCAACCAAGACCCAAGAATACCAATTCCAACCAAGATTGAGAAAATCTTGAGAAATCAAGAAATGATATAATCGTTTATCCACAAAGTTATTTCCTTTCCTACCATTGCTTGAGGTAAAAGACAATTTCACAGGTTCTAAATCTACCAACCAGTTTTTACAAATCCAATTTTTGAAAAAATATTCTTGAGGATCTCTACGAGGATAATCCCCCCAAACTTCTCTCTGGGAGAGTGTGAATTTTGAATTCCCTCCCAAAATTATATTGTCGCTTTGAGTTCTTCCCAGAGGCTTTGAGTTCTTCCCAAAACTTGAGTTCTTCCGGATAGGGCCCATAAACATTAACAACCTTAAAGCATAAAGATAATGGATGATCCTCCAACTCCGCCACACTCCTAGAGGGAATTACTTGAGAATAACTAGTCAATAGCCTTGGAGACTAGGTTGTGATAAGCCCTACGAACAATCTGATAGAGTCTAAAGAGAATAAATTCCACCCTTTTAAAAAGGGCCTTAAGGCTTGCTCCACCTTTTGTCCCGAACACATAGTCTCTTGAAAAAAATATAAATCAAGATTGTGGATCCTAAGTAAAGGTTTGAGGGCTGGTACTTTAAGGGGACCCCCTAATCCCTGCAAATTTAAGGACAGAGAAATCATTGAGAAACCCCCACATGGTATGTCCCCGCTCTAAGGGCCCGAAAGATAGGCACATGTTTGTCATTCCTTATCTCCTTTTTGGATTGAACCTCTACCAAGGAGATGAGGGATTTTTGTTCCACCTTCAAGACCACCTGAAGAGGATAAATCCCCCTTTTCATTAACCTTCTACCTCAGAAGGTGGCCACACTTCACAAAATTAGATGACACGAGAGAGTCTTATGAGACAAGAGAGCCAGTTGAAATTGGAACCTAATTGAGGGGAACAAAGGAAGAGGGCTCTGGAGAAGGGATGTGATAGGGAAGGGAAGCCTTAGTAGTAGGCTCTGCCAAAGGAAGAGAATAAGAGACAAAACCATAGAGGAGGAAGATATCAAACTTTTTGAGAATCATAGGAATAGGGGAATCCACACTAAGACCAGGATTGACGTTAACTCTGTCAAAATTATTCAAAGAAGGGGAGACAAAGCTCATACCTTCCATGTCTATGAAATGAGAAATGCGAGCTGCAATGACTTCCATACTTCCACCAAAATAGTTCTTCTTACCTCTCGATTGACATGATGTTCCAAACCTCGAAAACCATTATTTTCCTCTTGAAGATTTTTCTACTTCCAATTTTTTTTATATGAAGGGAAGCTTGTTGTTGGTCTTCGACACAGGGATAAGAGGTGATTGACCTCATGAAACCCATAACACTAAAATGTAATTCTCCAATAATCAACATGCTACTGCCAAGAAAAGCTCCCATAAACCAAATCAATCTCGTCCACTAATCCTTCTCTAGGGTCGACTTCTATATGAAATCAGGCCCAGTGCTTGTCTGTTTTATCCTCCCATTATGGTTCAAGACTGTAAAATGATCCAAATTGTTCACAATTTCTATTAACACGTCTTCTCTCCAGAAGATAAGCCAAAAAATTGGAAGGATAACCTAGAATTTCGAAGGAGCTAAGGGGTCATGTGCTAGGTAAAAATTTATGGCCCACTCCTTTAGAGTGAGACCCAAGAGTCCCTAACCCCACAATTTGTTGAATATTCATTCCATATTTTCCTTGGAATTAAAAATAAAAACGGGGCAATATCCCAAAACCACTGTCCACTATTCATTAATCCAAGATTGGAGGGATGAAGAACTTATAGTCTTCTGCTGCAAAATCCAACAACCATTCTTCCTAACAAATATGGGATGGCTCCCAGAGCCACATCATCACCAAATACCATTCTTATTAATTCTCATTTCACCATCCAACACTTATTTTTCAATCCTTTGGAACAAAGATCATGCGACGAACCATGCTTTGTTAAGCCAGAGTGATCAAGGTTTCATTTGGTGAGAGGTGTAGAGCTTGCATGTAAGGAGGAAATACCCACAACATCTTCTGTCACCTTTTTCGAATGGAAAGAGAATGGAGGAACATAAACAAACTCTTTTCCCAATATCGTCGTCTCCTTAACTGCATGCCAACCCATCTCGGGATCATAGAGCAATAGATCGTCGATTGATTGGAGATCTGACGGACCCAAATCGACCACGAAGGATGTTCATCTGCCCCTCTGAACAACAATGAATTCCCACTCAGATATAGAGATCTCGTATTCTGAAATTTGATTATACCATGTCATTAACAATATCCATCCACATATACATCGAAATTTGGCATGTACATCCCATTCATGTAGTAGCTGTGTGTCTTTTGATTATACCATGCCATTAACAATATCCATCCACATATACATCAAAATTTGGCATGCACATCCCATTCACGCAGTAGCTGCGTGTCCTTGGCATAATTGTTCAAAATTTTTCTTCATTAATTCTTTATTTAAAATCTAAATCCCAAAACACTCGGTTTGGATAGCTTGTAATCCCCTAAAAATGGTTTTTTTGTTTCCATAGTCATGATTGGAAAATTATTTGACAGCAAATGGTCCCCTGGCGGGGCTCAAACACACGACCTTCGGCTTAGACTTACCTCGGCCATAAGACCAACGCTCTAACCAATTGAGCTACAGGACCATGCAACAGTCCGTAAACTTGGAGTTGGTAGACATAATCTATTTTGTTAAAAAGAAGCTCTCTGATCCTCCTGTGTAGGTTGTAATTATACCTCCAATATTGTCACTTTCGATTTTTCATCAAATAGATTTGAGTTTGTTGGTTGTTTAGAATTAGTAATAATATTTTTTTTAATTATTAATT
>ML810854.1:201594-217435 GCA_009831015.1 Picea engelmannii
TATATATATATATATATTCATGTTCAAGCTAAACACTAAATTGGTACATGGGATTCTTTTGTTTATGGGATATTTAATTTTTATGATGTTATTATATTTTGAAAATATTAAATATTTATTCACCATACAAGTATATGTAAATTATCTAAACATTTAAAGTAACAAATATTTGATTAAAACACTGATCCCGACAACCATCTCCATGTCTTATAATACATATGATAAAAGAATAGATTAGCTAAAACATATGACCAACAAAAGATAATTAAACCCAACTTTGGAATATCCATTAAAAATAGAATAAACTAAATGTTCATGGTTTGCATGATGTACACAAAGGCACTTGGTTTCTCTAGTAAATAGGTCAACATGTAAGCAAATAACCTTTTAATGATAAATTAACAAATACAAAGAATGTAGGTTTTTATTTTTCATGATGGACATGTAATGGGGAACATGAAAAAATTGTTATTTAATGAGAAAATGAAATTATCCCAAAAAAATGTGGAATATCTCACATGGACAATTGACATAAAGTAGTGTAATTTTGTTGAAAAGTTCTTGTTTGATGTTGGAATTGACAATATAAAATGTTAGAGTTCTCATTGATCCAAAACTTATGATCATATTTTTGATGTTTTCGGTTGATTTAGAATTGGGAAGAAATCTTTGATAGAATTGTTTCACTATACATGGATCTTGGATCATGGTAGATCTCTTCTCATGCCAATTCTTTCTATCATATTCTATCATATTTGTGGTCGAAAAAATTGTTTGTTTATTATAATATTAACTCACTACAATCGACACTCATTTTAAAGGTGCTCCAACACTGACATCCCTCCCCTACATTTTGTTGGACCCTATCTAGGATAGGCTGCCAAAGACACATGCTTTTGAAGTTGTTCATTTTTCCCATCATTTTCAATCACAATAGGAAAGGATGTTGTTGACATACTCGATCAAAGCATGTTGATTGATGATCTAATTGACATTCTTCATTTTATCATCCCATCTCGAATATTCTAGAGTTGATTTTCGAAGCTGCTCATCTATATTGAATTAAAATGATCCCATTTCAGCAACCAAGATTTATCAAATATTGTGCCACTATTTTTTTCATGGTTTTAAGCTCAAGCAATTTAATTTATTTATGATATGAGCATTATGTTAAATTATGATTCATTCATACTTTGGGAAATTGTTGGTTATTCCCTATTTGGATTAAGCCCATGGAAAAACTTGTTTCCCCATACTTAGATAAATTTCAATAGATTCCCCATGGAAACAAATGTTTTGTGTATTAAATGAAATTTCATTTCCCTCTCTTAAGTTCTAGTCTAGAACATTTCCAAAAAATTTCTTGAAGGAAGAAGTTCCAACACTCCAATACTCTATGATAGAATTGTAGAGACTACAATAACCTAATGAAATTTTGTTTTGGGGAGGTGGCCTACGTTGTGTGGGGTTCAATTTAGCATCCATGGTTAATTCCACCTTCAATTGAATAGGCATGTTGGCTGGTAGGGTCCTCCACAAATCTAATGATTGTGGTTATATCAAAGCACCTCTCTTGTCGATTGAAGATTCCTATCCAATTGAGGTCCTCCTCCATCAGAGTGCACATAATCCAAGTGATCATGAGACTTTCCAATTGGTTCTTCTTTGATAGAATTCCTCAAACAAATCCAATGGTCCTCAGGTAATCACTTCTCACAATCGCGCAAAGGAGAAATTTACGGACGTGCTAGTTCACGACCCACAATCAACCAACATTGTTGATATCAGCGGAGTAGAGAATCAAAGACCACGATTAAAAGAGTCGGGTAAGCACTTTTCAGATTACGAAGTTTGAACTCTCCGATAAAGAGCGAGAATATTGGGATTTTGCAATCATTGTGAATCACCAATCTGTGAATGATCGGTGGGCGAACCTGCAAGGAACCCACGTGTTAATGTCGCGTAAAAATCGTACTTTGTTTGGGTTTTTTGATTGAATTTAGAACATCGAAGATTTGTATCAAGCTAAATTCTCGGTCAAACACTTCTGTGTTGGAATTTTTATTATCTGGAAATCGTGTGGTTTAAAATTGATCGAGGGCTAAGCTCGATGGCTCGCAATCATTATGGATATTTCATATGCACACGAGTTAATGCCAAGACTTGTACCCATAATTTAAATTCAATATAGCATTGTTTTGTGTTTGGGATCCAATTGTAGATTGGACAACCCGTATTCATTGCGAATATCAGAAGGAGAATTAAACCGCGAACTAGTTGAGGTTCCATAATCCGTTGCAGTCGTTGGGTCTCGAGGAAGACGAATCTACACCGTCGATTTGCAAACAAGGGGTTTAGCTAGGATTATAGCGCATGGACATGGGAGTTGAAAGGATAGCGCTTGAAAAGAATAAAGACGAGGTCACAACTCTCGGTCGCATGGAGAGAAAACGAAGTTCCTTCGGGCCAGTCAAGGAAGATAGAATTTAGCACTCTGTGTTAGAATGTGGTTGTGGGGACTGGTTCTATGAGAATAAAGGTTCTCATAGTTAGCACATTCCATGTAATTGCTTCAAGGAAATGCATGTTTGCATGAAAGGAAGTCAATGAACCTTCCATTAAGGAAGGACCTTCCAAAAATTTTATTTACATTGCATGGATGTCAAAAGAAAGCAAATTTGGGTGACCATGAGTGTGGGCACCTTGGTTACTAACGAGGAAAGAATTCTTGGGTGAATTCAAGAGAAAATTATAGTTTCATATGTACTGACTTTGGATCATGACTAACCTGTAGCAGGAAGCACGGTTCGACTACAATAATGAACATGAATGAATAAGCAATGTGGTAAAGAGATTGGCTAAGCTCCAACACACCACAGAAGAGTGATTGACATAAAGTGTGACAAAATTGAAATGAATGAAAGGGTGCATTGGGTATGAATGTGGCCACAAATATTGCCACATTCATTAAAGTCAATTGATACCTGAATTACATTTTGAAAGGTTTGGTAGGATGGAATGATGCATAGTTAAGGGATGAATTTTTTTTCTCTGTCCTCCCATGTTTATATAGATGTGGCGCAAATGTTAGAATGCACAAGTTAAGAAAGGTTTTGATGACATTTTAAATGTGGTGAGAATACACACACACACACACATGAGAAACTAACAGTTTGTTTGGTTGTGTAAAGAATGACTTGCAGGAAGAAAGAGTCTTGGATATGGGAATGTTGTAAGCCCATAAGGAGGACCGATTTCCCTCTAAGATAAACTTATATAGGGAGGAAAGTCCCATGCATGTGAATCTAGTTCCGTGTGGAACAGATCTGAAAATAAATGAGGAAATTGGAAAATCTATGGGTGACAGATTTGCAATAAAATTTTGAAATTTAAAATTTATGATAATGTATCATGAATTTATGTATACCTGTGATACAGGTGAGAAGAAAATATTTGTCTAGAAAGGACAGATGAACGATGTCAATCTAGAAAGCATGAAAAATGGCTACTAATGACCCATGAGAACCCCATGGTAAGCCATGATCGCCTGAAATATGTTGTGTTGTGATAACACAAGCTGAAGGGATGCCTCAATAGAGAAAGTCTAAGGGACACCTTGACTGTAAGGCTCAATGAAGTCTCTGGAATTCTTCCTGTGTGAGAAATAATAGGCAAGTCAAGATGGATCAACCGAGAAACTATATAGAAAAGAAGGGGATTCCTGAGACTGGGCCTGGAGGGTGAGTGACCACAAGGAAGAGGAGCCTTTGATAATTATTGTAAACTATTGATTGGGATCATGCACATAATGGGTATGTACAGGAAAAATAGTGAGACTAGATAACAAGACAACCATGTGGATACAAATCCACAAACTGCGCAGATAAGTATTGTGCTAGATTATGAAAAATTTCCTAGAAATTTTATGCAACAGTAAAATATTTTCGCATGAGACTATGATTAATGTGCTTGTTGTCCAAGAAATATTGAAGGAAGGTGACGAATATTAAGAGATTGAAAAAGGACATGACCAAGAAATAAGTTCAAGACTTCTGAAGTGGTTGAATAAGAAAGGCATGGCATGTGTTACTGAGAAAGAACACCGAAGACGGTGTTCCTTTTAAGGGGGAGGAGATTGTAACACCCCTGTTTCCCCCAAATTCTAATTAATAATTAATTAGGATTACCATGTTGTGGAGTGGGAACAATGTAAATGTATTATTGTTTAATTTCCAATAATTGACTATGGGGATGAAGCCTTGAAAGTACTAACCATGATATCACCAGAGGAAAGAATGTGAAAATGATATGAGAATAATTAATAAGAAAAGGAACGGTGGTTGAAACCTCAACCACCCCCATGAATGGAATCATGGTATAGCCATAGAAGGTCAACTCGAAGTACCACAGGGTCTGATAGACCCAAACTGACCCAGGTTTCCTTTTGACAAGAGGGAATATGATAGGAGGGATGTGCATGTAAGGCACATAAGAGGATATGAAGAGAAGAGTGGAGAATGCGAGGAACACTCTAGCAGAGAGAAAGATGAAGGCCACAAGCTTGATTTTGAGGAAGAATCTAATAAACCTGGTAGAGCTCATGACAGAAAGAGAAACCTCAGATAGTTTGCAGAAAATGGGACCTAAGCATAGGGTCGTGAGCTTGATGCTGAGAAAGCACCTGATAAACCTCATGGAAGATGTGAAGGAGAAATGATCGTTGAGAATTGGCATAAATTCCCTGGTGCTATCATGGCTTGGCACGGGGGTGTACAAAGCACTAAGAATGAGTTCCTCTGAGCCTATGGTTGGGTTGAAGGATGAACGCCAACAATCAGTTAGTTGACCACAACCTGTAATAGATAAGTATTCTCATATCCTGTGTATTTAAGCAGTAACTGCGAATTAAATTTGGATATCCTATGAATGTTGCAGGGATGGGCATGTTTGCTTAATGGTTATACTGTATCCCTTCAATTTTGCTTAATTGTGTATTTAGGAAAATAAGGAACTTTTTTGGCATGTACACGTAAATTCATGAGCCCTATGGTGGCTCAAGTTAAAATAAATGAATTGTGAATTTGTTGACCTTGGTAATAGCCTCACATGTGCATGCCAACAATCCCAATCATTATGAAGGAAGGAATCTGTTAAGCTCAGGAGAGGTAGTGCATATATGGACATAGTCTCTGCAAGGTGGGAAGAGATCAAGAACCCCCCTTTAATTCTAGAGTTGATAAATGAGCGCAAGGGGTGCGCAAAGGATTTCTCTAAGTGTTAAGTTCAGGAGAATGAGCGAAAATTACCTAATTACTTAATGAGATGACAAAGATCATGTAGGATAGCAAGATTTAAGTCCCGAAAGGAGATATCCTTTCATTTGGAAGAATAATGGATGAGATTAGTTCGGTAGAAGGAGAAGTTATTCTCGATCGTCAGATCTAGAGAAGGAACACGAGTGTTAACCCTTAGAACCCTTCAGACTTCGTGGTTCTGGTGAATTGAGCATTTTCACCATACGGGAGGTGAATTCCCTTGAAGTACCAAAGTCTCAAAGTTAATTTGGGCCATAGATCTGAGGATGCCCGGGAACTATCCCATTCGCTCCTCTTCGAATCTAGCCTTTATGAGCCCTCATGACCTTTCGATTGTGCGAACGCTTGTATTAACATTGAGATCATGTGGGGGCCCATGTGTCGAGTAACAACGTTGCCAGGTGTACCTCTTAGAGAAGCATACACTGGGACCTAAGGGACCCTTTAGAGGAGGTTATGAGTTGTATATATCTGGGGTCAAGTAGATACCCTTGGACCATCAGAATGAGGTTGTGGTCAGCCCGACGTTGAAAGAATATAGGAGAAAAGATGATTTTTCATCGCAAAACTCACGAAGAGCTGAAGAGATGAAGCAGATTTGAGTCATCCAAGCCAAGGCGACATGTCTCGTCAGATCCTGCACTCTGGAGGGAAGTCACTTTGGGAGAGTTGAAGTGTGAAGGCATGATGATTTTCGAAGGCCGGATTCTTGAATTCATCCCAACCATCAATTGGAAGGGATGTGTGGAAAAATGTCCTCCATTTTGAAGGAAATTTACTCTGGGAGAAAAGGGAGTGTGTTGAATAAGAAATATCGAAGGCTGGAGAGTTAGAGTTCATCTAAATCGTCCATTGGAATAGGACGATTGATCCATAACTTCGGAGGATTGGTACTCCAGAAGAAAGAACATGGAGGAGCATTGGTCACAAGTCACCTGAAGCGGGGCAAAGGATGGATATAGACTGTTAATCGAGGAAAACACGTGGTGCTTGATATGTAACTCTAGGTATGGAGTACTTCAGGGAGAAAATACTTTGGAGCATTCAAAACTCTCGAACATCGAAGTCCTGAACTAAATCAGGGTCATCAAAGTATCTTAGGACATGTGGTGTCAGATTGTGAACTTCAAAGATTTACCACTTCAAAGGATTCACGCGGTGGTTTACTTGGCACCTTTTGTCTTGGCATCTGGTCATAACCCATGGTCATATGTGAGTATAGATGGATGGAAGGACCCAGAGAACTCTGGAGAGGATATCTACCATCTCTGAGCTCGGTTCGGAGCATGGAGATGGTTGATGAAAAGTTGTGGAAGAGAAGAATGGAATAGAGACCTCAAATGGGGGTTTTGATTATCCTAAGAAGAGATAAATTTTGACGCCCCCACCATGGGTGTGTTACACTAGTCCCACACGTAGTATTGTAGCCAATACTCAAGGATTCCTTCCCAATTAGTTGTGTGATGTGTTTTCATTAATCATAAATATAATTACATGCTTCATTAATCAAAATGCATGAAGTCTTAGCATAATTACAGTCATGAGGGAAAACAGGGTGTTACAGACTCTAGTATAAGAATTTATTTTGTATTTACCTCTATTTTTTCCTCTGCTTAGCATGCTTTTCTTGATTGAATGTTTATCTCTTGTTATTGAATTCGTACGGGAAATTGTTTTCAATGTTGCTTTGCAATCAAGCTATGAAGATGATAAGTCTAGCAACAATTCATTTTGTAGAATAATGTTGCTTTAGATCTAGCAAATAATATTAGTCTTTGAATATTCTTCTAAGGGATACTACAATAATTTTTCTTCAATAACTAATAACGTTCTTCTTTGACGTTAGATATATAGCCACGTTGTAATAAGGAAGTGGAATCAAATATATTGATCTAAGAATATGTATAGTTATAAGTGTCTAATAGTTCCAAATCAGAGTTTTATAGCAAGTGCATCGGACTAAAGGAAAACATCCTAATGGAAAAAGTAAATTTAAAAAAAAACAGATATGCAAAAAGTAAATTTTAGAAAAAAACTAGATATGCAAGATATGCACATTTCCATATTCCAATTTAATGTGATTCATGCATAAAATAACATATTTTCCATATGTCCACTCGCAACAATTGGTGTTGCAAGTGAACACATGGAAAACATAGATAAAGAACTTTGGGAATGGGTCCTTCGGTATTTTAGAGGCATGAGTATCACTTACAGTGGTTGCGATGATTTAGTTTGTATTTTTATTTATTTATATATTGCATGGAATTTCAACAAGAGAAGATCTACCTCAGTTTATGTCTTCCATGAATGCAAGGATCTATTGGGTAAGTTTGGAAAAATATAAGATAAGGTGTTATGTGGTAGGCAAAGTGTTGTGCTTTTGAATAACAATCTAGTGTATCAAAATGGCACAAGACATCATTTTGTATGATAGGTTATTTATGGAGGAGGAGTGATCCCTGACAGAGAAAATTGTGTAGACATGTTCATGAAACCACTATTGTTAGAGAAGTTGTGGTGGTGTTTGGCTTCTATTGGCTTGCAAAAAATGTGATGAATGAACCTCAGAAAGGTAATTAGGTAAATTGTTGTCAAGGTGGAGATTTTTGAATATGTGACAACTTCCAACAAAGTTTCAGTAATATTTAAGCTATAACTCAACTTATCAACCCAATAATTTGTTATGGAGGTTAGAAAATTAATTCAGTCGGTGGAAGCACTGTGTAACCCGCAGAGGCCAAATAGATATGAGAGAAAGTAATTCTGTTGTTGAGCTTCTGTAATCTTCAGATTGATAAATAAGAATATTGATTTCCATTGTCATGCAAATATTTCCTTGCTAAGTGTTTTACCATGTAAAATCGTTGTCTCTTGTGTGATTGTTGTTTTCCATATTCCCTCTTGTTTTCTACTATAAATTCTTGTTTTTTCTTCTGTTTCACAACACGTTCTTGTTATCCTCCATTCCACTATACTTCTTGTTCTCCCACTTCATTCCACCGTCCTTCTTTTTCTCTTGCTTTGTCCCACCATCCTTGTAGGATTTTTCTTCAACTAGTACTTCCACAACCACCTTTGAATTTGTAGTTGCTTCTTCATATTGATGTTGCCACAATTTTTTGTGATAATTTTATTACATGTTGCTTAAAATAATTATTTGTCTTAATGTCCCTTCCAAGTGTTCCTTTACTAACCACCCCTCACAAGAATAAGAATGGGCATTCCTCATATTTAAGCACTTAATTGTTATCAACTTACCAATGTATGTGTAGTGACTACAAGATAGGAATAAATCATATATATGAAAGAAGTTTGAAACTTAACGTTTGGTTTTTTAGCATTTTATTCTTGAATCCTAACTATGCATGATGTCATATAAATTAAAATCATGAATGTTAGTGAAATTGCAAGTGAAATTGTAAATTTTCATTTGAGGAGAGTTAATATTTTGAGAGTTAATATGTTGAGTTAAGACATCATGGCTTGTGGTTTATTTATTTTTAAGGTGACCTATCAAAACTTAATTTTCAATAGATTCTATCCACAAATACAAATTGACTCATCCTCATTATTTAAGAAATAACCATGGTGGTTAGTAAGGGGATATAATTTGAGTCCTAATACCTATTTCCTTATATTGCAAGCAAACAAACTCTTACCCAATTAAAAACATTTTTAAATCTTATTTATATAACTCATTTATAAAAACAATAATTTAAAAAAATACATCATATTTAAAATAAATTCAATTCTTTTTTTAGACTTCCAAATACTAACCCATGTCATATGCATTTTTACATATACGAATTTGAGTCTACCAGATGGAGCCGCAGATCTAACATGCCTACACTTTGATCCTTCTTTGCCTACTTTGTCGATTCTTCCACTAGACTTGTCTACGTCGATGGTGGGATCAATGATCGTTTCAACCATCTGGCGGTGGAAAAAGATTATAACATGGAGGAAAACAAGTGGGAAATTCTACCTCCAATGATCCAACAACACGGTCAGGGATGCCACAGTGTCTTCATGGAAGGTAAATTCATGGTGTTGAGTGGAGCCAAATTCGAAACAAGTGCATAAGTTTTTGATCCGAGTGCAGGAATGTGGAGAAGGTGGGAAGATATGTGGACTTTCAGGGCAGAGCTATGGAGAAGTTGTGTGGATTCTTTTTCTGGGTAGTTGTATGCTTTCATTAAGCAACATGTGATGATATATGATGCTGAGAAAAATGTTTGGAGCGTTGTAGCTTCTCTTCCGCAATACGTTCCCTTCTTTACATGTGCTACACAGTGGCATGATCAGATTTTTGTTGACATAGTGGACAAGAGTGCGATCGCCCCCAACAATTATATGTTTAACCCGTCAACCAGGTTGATTGAATTTAACATTGACGATGCAAGTGCCTTTGCAGGCACTGTTGTATCTGCAGCAACAATGGAGATTTGAATAAGATTAGTGATCTTGTTTCATTGGAGATATCATGCCAAACTTATGAACTGTCATTAACAAATTTTATTAATATAATAGTTATCGAAATTTTGTTTCACTACAAGCATACTAGCCTACAATGGCCATCCTCATTCATTCATTCATAGTTAAAATAATTAGCAATGAAGATAATTTATTCTACTCTATTTTACTCAGAAATTCAACATTCATTCATTTACCAGAACTTCAACATGAATGGGAAATAGTCTACCATCATTATTAAACATTTAATTAGCATACTAGCCTACAATGGCCATCCTCATTCATTCATTCATAGTTAAAATAATTAGCAATGAAGATAATTTCTTCTACTCTATTTTACTCATAAATTCAACATTCATTCATTTACCAGAACTTCAACATGAATGGGAAATAGTCTACCATCATTATTAAACATTTAATAGATGTCACAAGAAAAAAAATTATATGTTCAGTAACGATTCAAACCAACTAACTGACTAAGGGTAAATTCCTTTCCACCCAACCGTAGGATATGTTGCATTGTGATTTTCTACAACATCCCACCCTCATGTCAGGCCATGATACCACTAGGGGACTATATCAACTAGATGCCAAGCCAAAAAATGGTTCAGGAAGGTTACTCTCCTTCACTCTATTGGAGACAACATAAGTTTCCCTCTTCTCAGTGAGCTTAGGACCTCCACAAGTTTATCAAGTACCTTCCCAACTAGATTTACTCTGCATAAGGGAGCCCCTTCTATTCTACACAGTCCCTCGATGACCTCCTATTACAAGTGTCGATTTCTTTCCAGTACGTACCAAGTCACATTCCTCTATTGCTCCAATATGGATATGGGTCTTCTATTTTATAGGGTGACCATTCTATTATTTGGAAAGATTTCTATTTTCTTCATGAAATATTTCCAGATCTTCTTCGCTACTCAAATTCATGTGTGTGAGCTCCACTACTCATTTGCACCATCTCTTTGTGAGTCTAAATCTCACTTCTGTGTGTATTTCAATATCTTTATGTGTGTGTGTTCTCTTAGTCTTCTCTTTTACAAGTTATTCACTACTCTCATCTGTGTGCACACCTTTCTTTCATTTTCTTCACATACTGTGTGTATTTTGTTTCTACTTTTCCCCTCTTCTTCCTCATTCCTTCTTCCCCCTAGCACATTATCCTCTTCCTCGAGATCCCTGATGACTTATGTCAGAATCAATCCCACAATATCAAGCTCCCAAATCAAAGAGGAAAATCCAGTGCATCCATTTGGATGGAATCTCAGTTGACCCTTCACTCTTCCAAGTACAAAATCAGTCATCATTTATATCTTCTCAACTACCCACCTTGATCTCCATTAACAGGTTCTGTGGTTGAGTGAAATCCAGGTACATTAGAAAAGTAGTGTAGTCAATTCATGCAGGTGTAGGATGGATTGTTGAGAAAGATTCCTATTTTCCTCATTGAAGCTTCCCAGTTCCATCTCACTAGTCCCACACATGGTATTATATCCAATTCTCAAGGATTCCTTCCCAATCAGTTGTCTGGTGTGTTTTCATTAATCATAAATATAAATACATGCTTCATTAATCACAATGCATGAAGTCTTAGCATAATTAAAATCATGAGGGAAAACAAGGTGTTACATGGTCTAGTACAAGAATTTATTTTGTCTTTACCTCTATTTTTTCCTCTGCTTAGCAAACTTTTATTGATCGAATGTTTAGCCCTTGTTATTGAATTCATATGGGAAATTATTTTCAATGTTGTTTTTTAATCTAGCTACAAAGACGATAAGTATGGAAACAATTCGTTTTGTAAAATAATGTTGCTTTAGATCTAGCATATAATATTAGTGTTTGAATATTCTTCTAAGGGATACTACATTAATTTTGTTTGAATAACTAATAACATTTTTCTTTGACGTTAGATATATAGACACACTAAAATAAGGCAATGGAATAAAATATATTGATATAAGAATATGTATAGTTATAAGTGTCTGAAATTTCCAACTCAAAGTTTTATAGCAAGTGCATCGGACTAAAGGCAAGCATCCTAATGGAAAAAGTAAATTTTAGAAAAAACAAATATGCAAAAAGTAAATTTTAGAAAAAAACTAGATATGCACATTTCCATATTCCAATTTAATGTGATTCATGCATAAAAGAACATATTTTTTCAATTAGAATGGCGACTTTAGAACATATAATGTTGAGGATTTCTAGGTAGAATTGACTCAAAGTTTATATATAAAATTACCAACTTTGGTGAATTATAAATTATAAATTAAACCTCTGTGAGTGTGGCAATTTGGTGGTAATGAGGAACCTTTACAAGCTAGAAGGGAGTATTGAATAAGTGAAGAAACAATGATATCTATGGAAAGAAGTGCATCTACTTGTTTATGTCATCAATAACTGGGCCATATGAGTAAGAAGATGTTGTAGGTACTGGTAAACTATGAGTTCCAAACTTGCAATCTTCGAATTTTTGCAAGTTTTATATCTTTGTTGGTTATGGCGATGAAGTTAATGGATGTAGATTGTGGGATCCTACTTCCCACAAAATCATCATTAGCAAAGATATGTACATGGAACAATTAGAATAAGTTTAGGATCACACAGAAGTTTTTTTTTGCAAACTCAGGCAATCATTGTATGGCATAAAGCTACCCAAGAAATGGTACAAGATGTTTGATTTTTTCATGGTGAGCCAAATTTTTTCAAGAAATAAATATAATAATTGCGTTTATGGTACACTATTTATCTTCATTTTATTTATTGATGTTATGCTTGTTGCAAGCCAAAGAATGAATGAGATTAGCAGGTTAAAGTCTTAGTTGGATAAGACATTTCAGATGAAGGATAGAGGACTAAAAAAACAAATCTTGGGCATATAAACATAAAACTATGAGAAAACTTGTAATATGTGGTTGTCACAATAAAATTATATGGAGAAGATACTAACGAGGTTTAATATGAACATTGTGAAACTTGTAAGTAACCTTTTAGCTTTCCATTGTAATCTTTCTTCAAGTTTATGTCCTACTTATGAGGAATACAAGGTATTGTCTTGTATACCATATGAAAGTATGGTAGGAAGTATTTATGTGATGAAATGGTCAGGATTAAATATTTCACATGCAATAATTGGTGTTGCGAGTGGACAAATGGAAAATCTAGGTAAAGATCTTTGGGAATGGGTGCTTCGGTATCTTAGAGGCATCAGTATCACTTACAGTGGTTGCAATGATCCAGTTTGTGTTTTTTTTTTTTTTTATATTGCATGGGATTTGGACAAGAGGATATCTACCTCAGGTTATGTCTCGCATGAATGCAAGGATCTATAGGGTAAGTTTGGACAAATACAGGATAAGGTGTTATGTGGTAGTCAAAGTGTTGTTCTTTTGAATAACAGTCTAGTGTATCAAAATGGAACAAGACATCATTTTGTACGATAGGTTATTGATGGAGGAGGAGTGATCCCTAACTGAGAAAATGGTGTAGACATGTTCATGAAACCACTATCGTTAGAGAAGTTGTGGTGGTGTTTGGCTTCTCTTGGCTTGCAAAAAAGGTGATGAATGAACCTGGGAAAGTTAATTAGGTAAATTTTTATGGAGGTGGAGATTGTTGAACAGGTGACAACTTCCAACAATGTTTCAGTAAGATTTAAGCTATAACTCAACTTATCAACCCAATAATTTGATATGGAGGTTAGAAAATTAAATCACTCGGTGGAAGCACTGTTATAAATTGTAACCTACAGAGGCCAAATAGATATGAGAGGAGGTAATCTTGTTGTTGAGGTTCTGTAATCTCCAGATTGATAAATAAGAATATCGATTGCAATCATCATGTGGATATTTCCTTGCTAAGTGTTTTACCATGTAAAATCGTCGTCTCTTGTGTGATTGTTGTTTTCCATATTCCCTCTTGTTTTTTGGTATAAATTCTTGTTTTTTCTTCTATTTCACAACACGTTCTTGTTCTCCTCCATTCCACTATCCTTATTGTTCTCCCACTTCGTTCCACCATCCTTCTTTTTCTCTTTCTTCCACCCAGCATCCTTGTAGGATTTTTCTTCAACTAGTACTTCCACAACCACCTTTGAATTTGTAGTTGCTTCTTCATATTTATGTTGCCACAATTTTTTGTGATAATTTTTATTACATGTTGCTTCAAATAATTATTTGTATTAATGTCCCTTCCAAGTGTTCCTTTACTAACCAACCCTCACAAGAATAAGAATGGGCATTCCTCATATTTAAGCACTTAATTGTTATCAACTTACCAATTTATATGTAGTGACTACAAGATAGGAATAAATCGTATATATGAAATAAGTTTGAAACTTAACGTTTGGTTTTTTAGCATTTTATTCTTCACTCCTAACTATGCATGAGGTCATATAAATTAAAATCATGAATGTTAGTGAAATTGCAAGTGTGATTAGAAATTTTCATTTGAGGGGAGTTAATATGTTGAGTTAAAACTTCATGGATTGTGGTTTATTTATTTTGAAGGTGACCTATCAAAACTTAATTTTCAATAGATTATATCCACAAATACAAATTGACTCATCCTCAATATTTAAGAAATAACCATGGTGGTTAGTAAGGGGATATAATTTGAGTCCTAATACCTATTTCCTTATATTGCAAGCAAACAAACTCTTACCCAATTAATTTTTTTTTTAAATATTATTTATATAACTCATTTATAAAAACAATAATTTAAAAAAATACATCATATTTAAAATAAATTCAATTTTTTTTTAAACTTCCAAATTCTAACCCATGTCCTATGCATTTTTGCATCTACGACTTTGAGTCTGCCCAATGGAGCTACATATTTGACATGCCTACACCTCGATCCTTCTTTTCCTGCTCTGTCGATTCTTCAACCGGACTTGTCTATGTCGCTAGCGGGATCGATGACCGTTTCAACCATCTGGCAACTGCAAAATCTTATAATGTGGAGGAAGAAAAGTGGGAAATTCTACCTCCAATGATCCAACAACATGGCCATGGATGCCATAGTGTCTTCATGGAACGTTAATTCATGGTGTTGAGCGGAGACGAATTCGACACAAGTGCAAAAGTTTTCGATCCGAGTGCGGGAACATGGAGAAGGTGGTAAGATACGTGGACTTTCAGGGGAGAGCTACGGATAAGTTGTGTGGATTATTTTTTCTGGGGAGTTGTACGCTTTCACTAAACAACATGTGATGATATATGATGCTGAGAAAAATGTTTGGAGTGTTGTAGCTTCTCTTCCGCAATACATTCCCTTATTTGCGTGTGCTACACAGTGGCGCAATCAAATTTTTGTTGGCACTGTGGATGGCAGTGCGATTTCCCCCAACAGTTATATGTTTAACCCATCAACCGGTTTGATTGAATTTAACGCTGACGGTGTGAGTGCCTTTGCGGGCACTATCGTATCTGCAGCAACAATGGAGATTTGAATAATATTAGTGATCTTGTTTCACTGGAGTTGTCATGCCAGACTTATGAATCTTGTTAATAAATTTTATTAATATAATAGTTATAGAAATTGTGTTTCACTACAAGCATACTAGCCTGCAATGGCCATCCTCATTCATTCATTCATAGTTAAAATAATTAGCAATGAAGATAGGTTATTTTACTCTATTTTACTCAAAAATTCAACATTCATTCATTTACCAGAACTTCAACATGAACAGGAAATAGTCTACCATCATTATTAAACATGAACAAGAAATAGTCCTAGAGCAGTGTGTGGGTGTACCGGCGAAGTGGTGGACTTTGATCCGTTGGGACACTGGAGTGGGGGCAGTGATGACTAGTCGACTATCCCTTAGACCTAGAGAGCCCCTAGTTGGTGGGGTGGCTCCAGCTGACAAAGGACTTGGGGGGGATCTCTAGGAGAACCATGAGTGTCGGGGTTATGTATTTATAGGCTCGAGAGCCCATTTTGTATAGGGTAGTTGATACCCATTTTTGTACCTATAGTGGTGGGGGGATTCACTAGCCTATGAGCGATGTATATGTATTTTTTTTGTAAACAATAATGACACT